>JACGAQ010000395.1:0-148342 GCA_014119065.1 Orius insidiosus | reverse complement strand
AATAAAAAATTAATTAAAAAACCTTCAGGTTGAGGAGCTGGGTTGTCTTCTTGTTCTTCTTCTTCATCTAAATGAATATCAGGCTGCTCAACACGGATTATCGATTTATTCAACAAACTGAACGCTTCATTTACATGTCTCGGTTGTACCTGAAAATAAGATAAAGAAGGCAATAAAAAAACAAAACGTTACTTCATCCAAGCATTCCATTTTTGCCATCGCTCTGATAAACGGATTAAACTTTCCAATTGTCTGACAGTAATCCTCCATGTTGATTTCGCCCCACTTCCAATATCTCTTTGACGAAGGGTAGTGTAAAGTTCAACAAGCACTTTTGCAGCATCCTAAGCCAAAAATGATAAATGATATGACAAAATAAAAAGCTTACTTGGCTCAACATTGGTTAAATTGACGAGCAAACGTGATATATCTCAAAACTTCATTTGAGTGTACACTTTGTCAACGTTGTCTTCCATATTGTTGTGTAGACCAACGATTTTTTCGTGCAATCGCGTAATCAATAAACTGAAAAAAAGGTTATGAAAAAACTACTTAGATTTGACTAACTTCATTGCATTCGTCGATGAGGACAAAAATAAATCGAATCGACATAATGGGAGCGGACATCATTATGTTTTGCTGTAAAGATTTCGTCCTATCGTAATGTCCGCCAATGGGATTGGCTGCGGCCAAAATCGATGTTCTGGCGTTCAATGTCGCTCTGACCCCAGCCTAAAAAAAATGATTAACCAAAATACTTGCTTTTTAAACCTACTTTAGCTATAGAAATAGTCTGCTGTTCCATCGCTTCATGGATGGCGACTTGATCTTGAGGGTCCATTTTGTCGAATTCGTCAATGCAGCAGACTCCGTTGTCAGCCAACATAAGAGCTCCGGCTTCAATCGCGAAATCTCCTGATTCTTCATCTCGGACAACCGCAGCAGTCAACCTGCTGCTGAAGAAGCCTTTCCTGATGTATAGACAGCCCTTGGTGAAAAATCAGCCACCTTAAAAAAAAATAAGGAAAAGAAGACAATAAAAAAACAAACCTGTTTTAGTAACTGCGATTTCGCTGTACTGGGATCACCGACGATGCAACAATTGATGTCCCCTCTCAACTGTGTACCCTCCACAGTAGTTTTTTGAACTCCTCCAAAAAGCATAAGCAAAACACCTTTTTAACTTGCTCGCATCCATGAATGGAAGGAAACAAACTGTTTATCAAATTTTTATAAATGTTTATCTTGATTCATTTCATAAATTTTCGTCCATTCTGCATCAGTCATGTTTTTTCTCATTATTTCAGGAGTAACGTCTTCCATGAGGAGTTCTCCGCAGCCACCAAACTAAAAAAATAATAAAAAATACTGGTTTGAAGAGCATCCAACGAAAACTTGGAGGGTTAAAGAAAAGTATCTATACATATAGGGAGGAAGTATAACGGAGGGGAAGTAAAACGTAGGAGGAAGTATTATGGGAGGGGAAGTATAACGTGAGAAGTATATGGGAGGGAAGTATATGGAAGGGGGAAGTATATGGGAGGGGGAAGTATAAGTGAGGGGAAGTATATGGGAGGGGGAAGTTTAAGTGAGGGGTAGTATAACGAGGGGGAAGTACGGAGGGGGAAGTATAAGGGAACGAAAGTATAACGGAAGAGGATGGAAAAAATTTTCCGGTTTTTTTTTTCGAAAAGTTTTCTAAGTTTTTTTTTTTCGAAAAAATTTCTAAGTTGTTTTTGTAAAAAAAAATTATTTTTTTTTTCGAAAAATTTTCCGGGTTTTCTTTCTTTTTTTTGAAAAATTTTTTAAGCTCTTTTTTTGAAAATTTTTTAAGTGCCAAGGTAGAAATAATGGGCTCTTTGGCCTACGGATGTGCCTCTCGTAATGGGTAGAAGTAAAATTTCTCCCTACTAAAAAAAATTATAATTAAAAAGTGGCAATTGTTTACACCAAAAATTCTTAAAAAATGTAAGGAGTGATTGGTGAAAATTTGGTGAAAATCAGACCAACGGTTTGGCCGCAGCGAATTTTTAAAATTTCAAACAGACATATCTCCGCCATTTTTTCGAAATTCAAAAATCACCTAGTTAAATTCTTGTTCTCCGACTAAGGAAGATTTTGTGAAAGTTTGGTGAAAATCGGTTAAAAACTGTTGCCGTAAAGTGTTTCAGAAAAATGCTACGGACGGCCAAAGTTGAGATCGGTAAAGATCAATATTCGATTTGACCCTCCGGGGTCTGGAAGACCCTTCCCCAAAAACCCGATGTCGAGGGTATCGCAATAACTTCTTTAAGGAAGTTAAAAATGAAAGTTATAACTTTTTCTCACTCTTGGGCTTGTCGGCGTCACACTGCATGCCAAAAATGCGATTTTGTACTGAAGATCTCGAACACCCAAACACTTTAAGCCTTTGATTCCATCGCTTTTATCTAAAAAATAATCGTTGAAGTTGATTAAACATGTAAGTATTTAGTTACCATTTTTTTTAGCAGGGTCGGCTTTAGTGCCGGGAAGAGCGATCGCTCCAACATCAGGGACGACAATCAAACACCCGGTAAAATCGTAGCGATCGCCAGCTTGGACCAACTCCACAATTTCTCCTCGGAGTATAATTTCAACACTAAATTTAGAAACAAAGTAAGAAAAATGGAGTGTTAAAAATTATTAAAAACTAAAATTGATTTAGAAGTCTAAGTACTAGATACTTGTAAATCTAACTTTTTTATTTAATCTAACTTGTAAACTTGTAAATTAACCTTGTAAACTTGTAAATTAACCTTGTAAACTTGTAAATTAACCTTGTAAACTTGTAAATTAACCTTGTAAACTTGTAAATTAACCTTGTAAACTTGTAAATTAACCTTGTAAACTTGTAAATTAACCTTGTAAACTTGTAAATTAACCTTGTAAACTTGTAAATTAACCTTGTAAACTTGTAAATTAACCTTGTAAACTTGTAAATTAACCTTGTAAACCTAACTTTTTTATTTAATCTAACTTGTAAGCTAATTAACCTTGTAACTTGTAAATTAACCTTATAAACTTGTAAATTAACCTTGTAAACTTGTAAATCTAACTTGCTGTAAAGAGCTTTATGCTCATGGCAAATGGCAAATAAATTATTATTATTATTAAAAATAATGTCTTACCTTCTAGGTATGCACCCTTGGGGGAGTTCGCTTTGAGTTTCTTGGATTCTAACTTTTTGAAAGTCGACAAATTTAGATTTATCAAAGTCGAGAGCAACCTTCTTTTGTTTACACAAGCCGAATTTCTACACATAGAAGGTTGAGTGAACTAAAAAAATAATTTTTTCCCCAAGTCCCTTAAGAGATTTTACTTTGAACTGCTGTTCTATATCTTTGACGACCGTTTGGCAATCCAAGCAGGTAAAAGTGCCCGAAATTAGTTCTGGGTGGACGGGGTGGGTGCGGACGACTTGTCCCGAAATTCTGATCAATGACCGATTTTCGTTGTGGTCAACTCTCTGATTTTATGTCTCGTCGGGACATCGGTGAAAGCGACGTAGTACTCACGGTTTTCAGAAATTGTTCCGCCGTGATCTTTTACAAAATTCTTAACGGCACTGCATAAATAAGGATACACTCTAAAACAAAACACAAAATATATAATTTAAAATAACTTTAAATGAAAATATAAAATTTTCGAAAAAAAAAACTTAAAAAATTTTTCGAAAAAAAAGAAAAAAAATTAGAAAAAACCCAGGGAAATTTTTCAAAAAAAAAAAAAATGGAAAACCCCGAAAATTTTTCAAAAAAAAAAAAAAGGAAACCCGGAAAATTTTTCAAAAAAAAACTTAGAAAACTATTCAAAAAAACAAACTTGGAAAATTCTCCTTTATACTTTCCCTCCCTTATACATCCCCTTCCGTTATACTTTCGTTCCCTAATACTTCCCCTCCGCTATACTTCACCCTCTGTTATACTACCCCTCACTTAAACTTCCCCTTCCCATATACTTCCCTCACTTATACTTCCCCTTCTATATACTTCCCACTCCGTTATACTTCCCCTCCCATATACTTCCCCTACGTTATACTTCCCCTCCGTTATACTTCCCCTCGTATATAGATACTTCTCTTTAAGGAAGTTTTCGTTGGAGCTATTCAAACCAGTACTTTTCATCGGTTCTCTGGCACAAGGTGCCACGTCCTTCGGAAAACGTTCATATTTTATATATAAGTTAAGTTGCACAAACTGGAGGATGTAATAAGCCACTTTCATCCCTAGGTGTGTAATAAAACGATCAACCAACCTGTAATACTCCTCAATGATTGAAATGGCCAAATTCTGATTAAACTTCTCGACGTCTTCAAAACTCACTTCGGCCGTCGACCTCTCCAAATTCTGAAGCTCCTTGACCAGTCCGAAATATTTAATTTCGCCATCGTCCCGAAATCTGCCATACAAAATCTCAATTTAACAAACAACAAAACCGTAAAATCACTCACTCTGCAAGGAAATCCTGGAATATTTTCTGACACTGTACTCCGATAGTATCTTTTAATTTAGCCTGGCCCTCTTGAGGTTCGTTAACATCCATTTTTGAAGTTTTAAGAGAATTAAGATAAACACGTTTAAAAACTCGACCCAGTATCCTTGGTGGAGAATCAACAAGTTTTGCCGCGTAAAGGCGGGAAAATGTTAGGTTAGAATTGATAAGAGATACCTTATCGACATTTATTTCTATTTAGAATCAATCTTTTAAATTAACAGAAAGCCAATTGTTAATTTTAAAATAATTTTTTTTTAAATCCCTTCTCAATTTTAATGATAAAATAAGAACAATCAACAGGTGATAAACTTGAGAATGACCTTCATCCAGGTTGGTACTTTTGCTTCAATTGACAATAGTGCTATTTTTACTCTAGTAGTAGCGTATGTAACCATACTTCCCTTCTTAACTTGCCTTCTTAACTTGCCTTCTTAGTCTTTAACGCTGACCCTAGAGTTCACTTAGACAATTTTTAATTCATCCAGTTCTACCAACCTTACAATAAATTTTGATTGAAGATTTACTATCATTGGCTTGTTAGTTATGTAACTAATTGCTTCTTGTTCAACAGAAGATAATAAACCGGCTTTATTTCCCTTCAAGAAAGCAGCAAGAAAATATCTTTTTTTGGTAAGAATTTCTTAAAAATTTTCAACTAATTGTTTTTCTCTCTAATTTTGGTAATTTATCGTCCTATTTATGACGAAAATCTTAAATTTTATTTGTTACTAAGTTTTCATGAGGGTGAAAAATGGGCAAGGCCTTGTCAAGCCTTGATGCTGAGGATGCTTTAAAACCAATGACCTTGAGCATTGAATGCCAGTTTAAAAATAGATTAAAATGTTGTTAATTATTGGTAACATACAGGCTGACGGGGCGAAGGCTCAGTGTTGAGAAAGGGGGCGTGGTTTTGGCTCAAAATTTTCTCCTTCAAAAATGGTATTTTAGGCGATCTTTCAGGAAGCTGAGCATAAGATCCAACAATTCCACGCTGGTGAGACACAACGGGGGGGGGGGGGGAGAAATTTTTTTTTTTTTTTTTACATAAAATTCTATTTATATAAGGAGTATTTGGTGAAAATTTGGTAACGATCGGGCCAAAAAAAATGTGAGAAAAGTTCTAGTCTGGAGCTGGCCCCAACGGGAAGAGAGGGAACAATATAGGGGGGAAGTAGGGGAAGTATTAAGGGGGTAAGTGGAAGTATAAGGGCAGGGAAGTAAAATGGAGAGGAAGAATAATGTCAAGTGCTTAAAAAATTGTTCCTTTTTTCTTGTTTTTTAAAAAAAATTTCTAAGTTATTTTTCCAATTTTTTTTTTCCAAACATTTTTGTCGGCCGGACGGTACCAGAGACAAAGATGAGATCTGTAGAGATCCGTAATCAATTTCACCCTCCTGGGTCTGGAAGACTCTTCACCAAAACCCCACCTGGAGCGTATAACAGTAGCTGCTTTAACCCGTTCGAGACCACGTCTGACGCCGGATTCTCTGCGCTACTGGCGCAGCACTTTTCCCCTCACTTTGCCCCACACTTCTCCCCGACCGCTCCCAGCGCCCAGCAAAGCACAGAAAGCGACGAGTGATGCGATCATCACGTAGTTCATTTCTTCCTCAACAGATTGCCAGTTTTTGCATGTCGCTAGCGCCATGGGAAGCGAAGGTATTAAATTTTTTAGAGAGGCTTCCCGCAGGCGCCGCTGGGCAACTAAAGTCGCCTGCGGTCTCCAAACGAAAAGCGCGAATGGCAACTATAGTCGCCTGCGGTCTCGAAAGTGTTAAGGAAGTTGAAACTTTTGTCATACAGATCTCAGCCATTTTTGCGAAAATTCAAAAAAGCTATCAACATTTTCTAGTTTACTAAAAAAGGAATATTCTGTTAAAATTTGGTTAAAATTGGATGAATATTGAAGAAAAATGTGACAGTCGGCTAGAAGTACTCTTTTCCACAGACTGCCGCTTGGAGGGTATCACAATAACTTTTTTTGAAAACTAGAAAATAATTTTTTTTTTTCTTTTCTTTTCCTAGGGAACAGGGGTTCGACTGCTCTTTTTAGACAAAAAAAATAAAATTTTTAGAGTTATTAATTAATTAATATTAATTAACAATAACTTCTGTAAGGAATTTTTAATTAATTATTTTTTTTTTTAATAAAAGAAAGAAGAATGGGATTTAACCGATGAGCAAGAGGCCTTCTTCCTCATCGGTTAATCCATTCTTCTTCTTTTTGGACTAGCCCATAGGCCGTTTAAGGGAGGGGGGAGGACCCAGGCGGGGGCTCTCGCCATATTGCCGTGGCGCCCTATCAGGGCCAACTCCAGAGGAGTGGCCAGACCAATTTATCGCGGATTTTGTGGAAGAATATTTATTTGGAATTTAACTTCCAAACAAAAATCCCTACACCCAACCCGGGATCGAACCCCGGTCTCCAATGGCCCACTCCCAAGTCCAAGACTGAACCTTCCAGCCACGGAGCCGGTTGAATTTTTTAATTTTGAGACAATTTTTTTATTTAAGGTTTTGCTCATCAAGTTCAAAAACCTTCCTGAAACCAATTATCAAATTATAAATTAATATCTCGATCCAATCCACCTTGAAAAACTAAAAAGCGAGCAAAAAATAGTTATGTTTTGCCCATTTCTATATAATCCTTCAAAATTAGATACCTAAATCCTTTTTTTCCTTCATCTTCTATTGACCTTTAACTATGGTCAAGGCCAAATAATTTATCTTTGTTATCGGATAGAATATTTTTCTTTTATTTAAACATTTAGGATTACCGACGTCAAAGTCCCCATTTTTGATAACCCCATGGAATAATTTTTCTCCTTCTTATTTTTCAGATAAATTAATATCTCATTTTTAATTAAACGTTGGTGTCGTTAGCATCAACCTCTTATACAATGGCTCCAAATCTTGGTAACTATAATATTCTATAAATAGTTTTGTGAAGTAAATCACTGTTATAGTATAAATGATATTTAGAGGTAATTTTAAATTAAATTTTTTCTGTGTGATTTGTTTTTAGCGTTGCTGAGTGTTTCTGATAAGAAAGGCTTGATCCCTTTGGCTCAGAAACTACATGACTTGGGGTTCACTTTGGTTGCATCTGGCGGTACAGCGACAGCGATCCGCGATGCCAATTGGCCGTTAAAGATGTCGCGCAGATAACGGGCGCCCCTGAAATGTTAGGCGGACGTGTCAAAACTTTACATCCTGCCGTCCATGGAGGTTTGTAAATATAATCCCAACTATTTTTTATTAAAAAATTTTCAGGAATTCTAGCCAGAGATATTCCCAGCGATATGGCCGATATGTCGAAAATGAATTTCGAGTTGATCGATATCGTTGTCTGCAATCTATATCCGTTTACGAAAACTGTCAGTAAGCCGGATGTTAGCATTCCTGAAGCCGTTGAAAATATCGATATTGGTAATTTAATATTTTTACATTTCTTATTTTAATTTATATATTTCAGGAGGAGTAACCTTACTTAGAGCTGCGGCTAAAAATCATGCCAGAGTCACAGTCCTGTGCGATCCTGACGATTACTCTGGTGTTATTTCAGAATTAGAAAACAGTCTCAAGAGAGAAGTCTCCTTAAAAACTAGGTACAGAAGACTTTATTGTAAATCCTAGGCTCTAGGAGGCTTTTCGGATTCACACATTTTATGGGCGTTGAGTTTATTTTTTTGCTGGGTTTTCAATCATTTTCCTCGATTTCCTGGTGTATAAACACCCGTTTTATAAGATGTTTGGGCGTTCAACACCCGTTTTATCAGGTGTTTGGGCGTTCAACACCCGTTTTATCAGGTGTTTGGGCGTTCAACATCTTTTTACGGTTTTTTAGTCACTTTCCTTGATTTCCTGATGTACAAAACCCTGTTTTATCAGGTGTTTAGGCGTTCAACGTCTTTTCACTGGGTTTTTAGCCATTTTACTCGATTTCCTGATGTATAAAAACCCGTATTATCAGGTGTTTCGGCGTTCAACGTCTTTTTCACTGGGTTTTTAGTCATTTTACTCGATTTCCTGGTGTATAAACACCCGTTTTATCAGGTGTTTGGGCGTTCAACGTCCTTTTTCACTGGGTTTTTAGTCATTTTACTCGATTTCCTGGTGTATAAACACCCGTTTTATCAGGTGTTTGGGCGTTCAACGTCTTTTTCACTGGGTTTTTAGTCATTTTACTCGATTTCCTGGTGTATAAACACCCGTTTTATCAGGTATTTTTGCGTTAAACATCTTTTTACTGTTTTTTTACTCACTTTCCTTGATTTCCTGATGTACAAAACCCCGTTTTATCAGGTGTTTGGGCGTTCAACGTCTTTTTCACTGGGTTTTAGTCATTTTACTCGATTTCCAGGTGTAAACACCCGTTTTATCAGGTGTTTGGGCGATCAACATCTTTTTACTGTTTTTTCAGTCACTTTCCTTGATTTCCTGATGTACAAAATCCCGTTTTATCAGGTTTTTGGCGTTTAACGTCTTTTTTAATGGGTTTTTACTCATTTTCCTCAATTTCTTGATCTTGAGTCGTTTTCCTCGATTTTCTGGTCCTAAAACTTCGTTCCTGCATCTTTTTTTGCAATCTTTTGCCCAAGAAGTAGAATATTTCTGCTAGGGTGGTATCAAAGAATCTAATTTTAACGACTTTTTCAGGCAAACTTTGGCTTTAAAAGCGTTTACGCACACCGCAGACTACGATCAAGCCATCAGCGATTATTTCCGTAAGCAGTACAGCCCGAAAGTTTCCCAGCTGACGCTTCGCTACGGGATGAACCCCCATCAAAAACCAGCACAAATATTTACGACGTTATCCAAACTTCCGTTGACTGGTATGAATTAAGTTAATGATACATCATAATAAATTTTTTAGTTGTCAACGGTTCGCCTGGATTTATAAACTTGTGTGATGCATTAAATGGATACCAATTGGTGAAAGAGCTTAAAATCGCCCTTGGTTTACCGGGCGCTACTTCATTTAAGCATGTCAGTCCTGCCGGCGCTGCTGTCGGTGTTCCTCTCACAAAAGAACAGGTATAAGAAAATAACTTCGTTTTCATCTCTAAACATTATTTTTAGGCTAAATTGTGCATGGTGGATGACCTTTTTGAAAAGTTAACGCCACTAGCGACTGCTTACGCTCGAGCCAGGGGCGCCGACAGAATGTCTTCATTTGGAGATTTCGTCGCTCTTTCCGACGTCTGTGATGAAGTCACAGCAAAGATAATATCAAGAGAAGTAATGATATCTTTTGAATTTTTTAATGTTTTCTTAAGGTTTCCGATGGGATAATCGCTCCTGGATATACAGACGAAGCGCTTGCTATATTAAAGAAAAAGAAGTCTGGAGGATACTGCGTGCTGCAGATTGACCCAGAATATGAACCGGAGCTCATCGAAAAAAGAGTTTTGTACGGTTTGACAATGGAACAAAGAAGAAATGACTGCGTTATTGATAAGAATCTCTTTTCTAATATTGTCACCAAAAATAAAAATGTGAGTGTTAAACCTTGTTTACACAGTGAGGGCAGCGTAGCAATCAGTACTATTTGGGGGGGGGGGGGGGGTTAAATGCGGATTTTCCCAGTTTTTCGCTTGTATCTCCCGCGGTATGTCGTAGCCTTAAAATATTTGTTAAAAAAAGAAAGCTGACTAAATTTCCCTAATAATTTGGTTCATTAAAATTTTTTGTATGACCAACGGCACCTAAGCTACACGGCGGCAAAAAACGGTGAAAAAAAAATTTTTTTGCTGTCTGAATTCCGCTCAGGCTGCTCCTTCCCTGCTTTTTTTTTTTTTTTTTTTTTTTTTTTTTCCTTCGAATTTCAGCGATTTATAAAACACGCTTTTTTTCATCGACTCTTTTCAGCGCTTTGCAGCTCGGAAATGGTCGATCCCGCAATGAAGTTGATTTCGTCTAATTTGTAGGAAATTAAATCACCTTTCATTTTTGTATAATACATTTTTTGGACACGACGTACCGTTTTGAAGATACAAGCGAAAAACCGCAATCATGCTCCATCGCCCCAAAGTCAAAAAATTTTTTTTTCGCTTTTTTGCACCGTTTTTTGCCGCCATGTAGCTCAGACACCATTAGTCGTACAAAAAAATGTATTGAAACAAATCTATAGGAAATTTAGTCAGCTTTCTTTTTGAGCTTAGATATTTTTTGGCTACGGCATAGCGTTTAGGAGATACAAGCGAAAAGCTGGGAAAATTTGCACTTCCCCCATCCCTCCCCAAAATAGTAGAGAAGTTTGCCATGAAATTGCAGCAAAATTAGCAAGACAGACACCGAATTTTTGAAAATTTAAAATTTGATCCAGAAAAAAAATGTGATTCCGTATCTGTCTTGCTAATTTCGCTGCTATTTCATGGCGATTAAAAAAAGAAAATGTTTTTCGCTTTTTTGCACCGTTTTTTGCCGCCATGTAGCTCAGACGCCATTGGTCGTACAAAAAATTTTATTGAAACAAATCTATAGGAAATTTAGTCACTTTTCTTTTTTAACCTAGATATTTTTTGACTACGGCGTACCGTTTAGGAGATACAAGCGAAAAGCTGGGTAAATTCGCACTCCCCCCTCCTCCCCAAAATAGTAGAGAAGATTGCCATGAAATTGCAGCAAAATTAGCAAGACAGGTAGGTACGGAATTTTTGAAAATTTAAAATTTGATCGAGAAAAAAGATGTAATTCCGTATCTGTCTCGCTAATTTCGCTGCTATTAGGTGTACAAATGAAACTTGGCTAAAATCTACAAAATTCAAATTTACCGTGTGGCTGAGTTTCATTTTGTACACCTAATAAATAATAATTGTAGGAAATTTAATTCTCTATTTTGCACTTAATTATTTTTTTCTAGGATGCACCATTTTCGGAAAATAATTTTTTTTAAATAAATTTATCTTGAAAACAGTGCGTCCTAGAGAAAAAATGAATAGAATAAAAATTAAAGAGAATTGAATTTCCAACAGATTTTATTTAGTGCATTTTTTCAATATCTGTAACGATTTACGATTTACAAGCCTTTAAAAATTAACCTTCTTAATGGTTATACTTCAATAACCTTCTTACACAGAGAAGGTCAACTTTTGATGGACTTTAACGTCTAAAATGTTTAAAAATTTGAAAAAATGAACTACTAGGTGTACAAAATGAAACTCGGCTAAAATCTACAAAATTCAAATTTATCCTGTGGCTGAGTTTCATTTCGTACACCTAATATTTCATGGCGGTTAAAAAAGAAAAGTGCTCAAAAATTCCAAAAAGGACCATAGATATTTGTTTTCGAAATTTTCATACCCTTTCGAGGACGCCCTTAACTATGAATTTTTTCTAGTTGCCAGAAGAAGCCATTACAAATCTAATTGTGGCCACGATCGCACTCAAATACACCCAAAGTAATTCCGTCTGCTA
Organism: Orius insidiosus; assembly: GCA_014119065.1. Classification (NCBI taxonomy): domain Eukaryota; kingdom Metazoa; phylum Arthropoda; class Insecta; order Hemiptera; family Anthocoridae; genus Orius; species Orius insidiosus. Next base: position 136,408 of record JACGAQ010000395.1, on the reverse strand, counting down.
CGCCCGTGACGGACAAGTAATCGGCATAGGAGCCGGTCAGCAAAGCCGAATTCACTGCACCCGCTTAGCCGGTGAGAAAGCAGATAACTGGTGGCTCCGTCAGCATCCTAAAGTGATCGGAATGAAGTTTAAAAAAGGAGTGACCAGAGCTGAAATTTCAAACGCCATCGACAACTATGTCAACGGATCGTTGGGTAAAGATATGGATATTAAAACTTGGGAATCAAAATACGAAGTCGTCCCTTCCATTTTGACCGATCAAGAAAGAAACGATTGGATTAAACAGCTAAAAGGAGTCTGCCTCTCCTCTGACGCTTTCTTCCCATTCAGCGATAACATCAACAGAGCCAAACAAGTTTGTTTTTTAATTAAAAATAATTATTTTTATTATTTTATTTCTATAGAGTGGGGTCGATTACATCGGAAGTCCTTCTGGATCCAACAATGATCAAGAAGTCATCGAAGCTTGCGACAACCACAACATCGTCCTAGCTCACACCAATCTTCGTCTCTTCCACCATTAAAGTCGCAAATATTACTCTGAAAAATTTATATCAAATTAATTAATTATAATTTTTGTTAATATAATATAAAAAGCATAGTAGGGCATAATCATGATTATAATTATTTTTTATCATGGTTGCAGTTATGATTTTTTTTTAATCGTACTTTTCAGTGATTTTTTTTTTGAAAAATAGTAGTTTTTTATATAATTTTTGGAAAAAAATTGAAATTTTTTCTTCTTCTGATAATATAATTTTATAAAAAAAATTATATAAAAAGAAAAGAATTTTTTTCAAAAATTGTTCTTACGATTTTGAAATTTGAAAACAAAATATAATACATATCCGTAATCGTAATTATGATTAATGATTATGCCATATTCTGATAAAAAGTTTATTATTTTTTATTTCTAAAATTGCCTACCATCATTTTCTTAACGTCGGAAATCTTAAATCGGTATTCTTTAAATGATCATTAATCCATTTATCGGCTCTTTCATTTATCTCATCAGTAAATTGGTCATTTCCTTCCTTTTTCCTTCCAATAAATTCGCCTCCTGGATTCAACATTCCCTCAATTTGAATCGGATTGTTTATTTGAATTTTTTTGAAATTTTCAATTTTTAAATGGTCAACAAGCATTTCTATTTGCTGAGGAGATGCCGGCTTGTTGAGGAATGAAGCCACACGATTTATCACTCCAGCCATATCCTTAAGGGGCCGTGCTGCGCCTGGCAGAAAAAAAAATTGGGACCCGCATAGCACACGTATTTTTCTCCCCACCACAAACCGTCTTTTCTCGAGGTCCCCCTATAGATTTGAAATTTTAGTTCGCCCACCCCCCTTCCCTTCCCTCCCGCAACTCTCTCTCACTCACACCCTTCTATTTCTCTCTCGACTGAATGCATGTAAACAAACCCGATATTTTAATCTTTTTTACTTTTTTTATTTCTATTGTCCCCACGAAGTTCAAGAGGGTTCCCTGCCTTTTTTTTTTAAACCATGATCTCCTTTTTTTTTTCTTCTTCTCATCTCCGATTTTTATCTCTATCTATTTAATTAAAATAATTTTAATTATTATTTATTTATTGTAAGTAATAACTAATAATTATTAACAAAGCTCTAACCCGGGGATATCGAATGTACGAAAAACATTTTAGCCGGCTCGATAGTGTAAAACGGAGCTTCTTATGCGAATTAGAATTAGTAGCCGGCCTCCAAAAATCACGAAATTTTAAACATAGAAAGGTCAGAGTCCAAGGTTTTCATAAAACCAGGGCGCCAGGCAATACCTCAAAAACTGTGGGAGATAAAAGGCGTTGAAGTCGGGAACCCCGTCAGGCTAGGGCAGGCAGGTTAGGATTGAGGTGGAATAGTAAGTAAGGTAACTGTTAAAAAAAATTGTATTCAAACAACGAACACACAAGAAAAAAAAAAAAAATTTATTTTTATACAACAAAAATCCAAAGTTCAGTAAATTAAATCATATAATTAAATCAGTAATTTAATTTTTTTCTGGCATTACTATCCTAAAAAAAGTAACAATATTATTATCATTTATCGTTGTAGCAACATGATAAAAACACAAAGTGGCTGATTTACCTTTCTCGGGAGCAGTGCGGCATTTCGTTTTTGGTCATTTCTTTCTCGTTGCGCTTTTAAAATGTCTTCCGGATCCCTAATACTCATTGACCTGGAACCAAGTATAAAGAGATGCGTAAGAATTTAAAGAATGCAAGTAACCTAGTGTATCTAGGGTCGGCAAGCTCAGGTAAGACACAGTTCATGTAAAACTTAGTGAGCTGGTTCAACATTTTTTCTCTCCAGAAATCCTTTTCTTCCGGAATTTTCACTGATAAAATTTTATTATTTGAAAATAAAACGAAAATGCAGAAGTTTCTTCTAGTGATGTGCATTTGTCCTTGTATCTGAAAGAATTACAAATTTTAAAGAATCCTTGATCATCAGAATGAAAAGTGCAGTGTAGGAGTAGGTACCTGGTAAAAATAATTATGATTTTTATTAATATTAATCACATTATCTTCATTAAAAGAAAGAAAAGGAAATGTCTTATTTCGAATCACCTCTTCCGGATCTAATGTTCTTGTGGCATATGGACATTTCACCTACATACGTATTAAAATAAAATAATTATAATATAAAATAATGAAGAAACGGTTTACCTCCACTGTACCGTCCTTTAGGATGAGGCCATCTGGAGATGCACCTAAATAAGGTCGCTCTTGGTCTATTATAAGTCCACATTTCTGAACTGACACGTTTTCCTAAAAATAACAGTATTAGACCTATTTGAATCAGGTGTAAACCTAATAAATTAGGCTATAGGTAAACATTGTTCATTTACTATCTGCTCCAATAGGGTAATTGCTTTTCCTTCGCAAAATTTTCCCCAGGAAACTGCTTTCGTATGGACAGGTGGACCATACAGCAAAGTCTTCACCTGTTGGTGCGAAAGTTGGCATTACTTTTGGGTTGTTTAAAGATAATGCTACATACCAATTTCTGACAGCTTGTGTATGGTTTTCTTTTACAAATCGTTCCAAAATTTGATGCTGTCAGCCTTTTTCGTCTCTCTGAAAACCACAATCCACTTGAAGACTGTTCCCTTGTAGCTCTTTCTATTTCTTCGAGATTTCCCTTATTCAACTCGTTCAATATGAACTTCTTTCGACTAAAATAAAATAAGTATAATAGGCATTCCAAATTACAGAAGTACTTTTCAAGGTCTTCCTCGCTTTTATCGGGGTACGTCGCATTCGGGCCATAGTCATGATCAGGTTTTGATTTCGAGCGTTTCTTACTTTTTGTCACTTCGGAGCGTCTGTTTCGTTCTCGCTGAAGTCTTTTGACCCGGCTGTTTTCGAACTTTTTAACAAAAAAACCAGGGCTCGATTGCAACATTTTTTTATGCAGTGGTCCCATGAATTTATTTGTGTTGTGACTAAGGACCGCACCAAACACTCGATTCTGATACGACTTACGCTGAGTAAAGTTTACTCGTTTACCACCTATTTTCTTGGCTATCAGGCTGTTATAGCTTTCTACAATGTTACTGGTACATCTATCACAAACGTGAAAAATTTATTAGCTAACAGATCACCTATGGGAAGAATTAATAATAATTAATAATAAGTACCTTTCAATTAAACTTCTACTATGAAAAGCAAGGTCGTGAACTATTTCTTGTATTCTGTCCCATACACCGTCGAGAATAAATGACGGAACTAAATTTACTTCCTCTGATTTAGGCCCATTACAAAAGTATTGGTGACATTGAGAATGGTCTCCAAAAGTGTGGTTTGGAATGTTCGTTATGTCGTGCCTCAGCTTCTCAATCCTTTCCTGCAAATGAAAATAAAAAATTAAAAACTAAATTGAATTGTCTTCAATACCGCTCACTTTTTTATTTCCACTTTCTTTATTCCAATGAAGAGATGCTTTATTCGCAGCTGTACGGAAAGCTAAAACCTTATTCTTTAACATTTTTCGGAACTTAATGTGTCCTACATAAGTGAAATAAAGTTAAAATAAAAGTAATAAGTATAAACTGTATACAAAACATGATTTTTTTGGTTTTTCTTCCATTACCTGCTAACTTATTTTCAGCCAAAGCCTTCAATTTCCGACTGAAGTTTCTTAACAAATGATTAACACATTCAATTTTCGTGATGGTGTGGTCATTATAAGGATTATTTTTAATTAAGGTATTGTAGACACTACTGTCTCCGTCAGCAATAACTCTGAATTATCAATAATACATAGCATTAGGTGGTAAATACACTTACCTACTGTATACCAGCCCATACATTGCTATGCTTGATTTGAAGCCCTCCAAAATTATGGCTTTCTCCATAGCTGTGGAGGAGCCAGACCAATTACGGTAGCATTCATGCTCGCCTGGATTGCTATTATTTGTGGCGGCTCTGTCACAAACCAGGCAATATTTATTTTTAACGCCAATATACAGCAATTTTTTTGTTTTGGCACCAATTATTGCGGCCTGTAACAAAAAAAACTGCTAGTGGTTTAGTACTAATCAGATTCATACTGTGCCAGACAAGGAGTCATATTTGGTCTTGAATGACCTCTTCGCCCAAGAGCCATCCACAACTACAGATATTGTGGGAATCCCGTTTTCCACATCACCACATTGTACAGCAAGCCTGGCCTCCTCTTTGGCTGCTTCACTCATCGCCATTGCGGAGGAGTCTATAAGGCCATCGGCCCATCACCTACCTAGATTACAATTAATTACAAAAAAAAATTCAAATTTATTATTAATTAGGTACCTTCGACTCGATATCTCGAAATTTTCCTGGAGATAAAAACGGGATGTCCATGAATGATAGAAGTTCATGCGCTTGGCTGTGTCCGATCCCAATTGATAGGGCACCAGACACAGCGCAAGTATTTATATCCATTAATTTATCGGGCAGGTCGGAAAATATTCTCACTTCATGGTCACATAACTGGCACTTAAAATAATAAGTAGATATTAACCCGTTTTTGAATTCTTTCGTGAAAGACATATGTGACCAATTACAGTCGAAAGGTCCAGGGTGAGAGCTGGCATTTTGAATTTGATCAAATAAGGACGGCACATTAAATATTCTTCTCCCCGTCAACTGCAAAGAAGAGGTAGAGGGAATAGCAGGAGAGGTAATTAAAGGAGGTGGCGAAGAAAGACTCGGGGCTAAAGGAGGTGGAGAAGAAAAATTCGGGGCTAAAGGACCTGTCGGCGGAACAGTGATGGGGGATGAAGGTGGAGGAGAACTTTCTGAATGGGTAGAAGCAAGGGAAGAAGAGTTGGGCGCAATCTGGAACAATTTAAAGAGAGTGAGAAAAGAAAAACTAAAAATAAACAAGAAAAAAAAAGCCCTCATGACTTTTCGGAAGAATAAAATCCAACTTACCTTTTTACAGTGACGGTTTCCGTGAAATCTACGCTTCTTAGCTCTGGACGGGTAATATTTCTTGTCATTTTTAGCCATATTTATCGATATTTCACCACTTTCACAGATAAACAATTTCATACACAAACGTTGGCTACTTTCGAAAGGTTAGGTGTAAACAATAAACAATGGGTTTTAAACATTGCGCATGCGCAAAGGCTTTGATGAGGGTTCTTGAAAAACCAAAGTTACAGACCGTTCACTCCGAGTTGGCGGAGTTTCTTAGAACTACGAGGCCCGTTCTGATTGGCTCGTTTTTTACCGCCATATTCATTTCATCCGTTTTTCGTATTTCTCGTTTCAAGGATATCTCAAAAACCCGTGGACCGATTTGCTTCAAATTTTGTACGTATTACTTTTAATTTATTCTTAAGAAGATGAATTAAAAAAATTTTTAAAAAATGAACAAAATTTTTAATTTTTTTTTTTCGATTAATATTTTTAACACCAAAATAATCCTGTTTTTACGATATTTTTAGTTCATCCTGGAGGGAATTTAATGCTGTTTCTTTTGGTAAAAATCTTATGAAAATCGGTTAATTATTTCTCGAGATATCCTTGAAACCGTGAATTCAGTGCCACGGCACGGCCCCTTAAAATAAATTATTAAGTATTAGGTGTACAAAATGAAACTCAGCCACAGGGTAAATTTAATTTTGTAGATTTTAGCCGAGTTTCATTTTGTACACCTAGTAGTTCATTTTTTCAAAATTTTGAACATTTTAGGCGTTAAAGTCCATCAAAAGTTGACTTCTGCGTGTAAGAAGGTTATTGAAGTAAAACCATTAAAAGGTTAATTTTTAAAGGTTTGTAAATCGTAAACCGTTACAGATATTGAAAAAATGCACTAAATAAAATCTGTTGGAAATTTAATTCTCTTTAATTTTTATTCTATTCATTTTTTCTCTAGGATGCGCGGTTTTCAAGATAAATTTATTTTTTAAAAATTTATTTTCTGAAAATGGTGCATCCTAGAAAAAAATAATTAAGTGCAAATTTATAGAGAATTAAATTTTCTACAATTTTTATTTATTAGGTGTACAAAATGAAACTCAGCCACAGGGTAAATTTGAATTTTGTAGATTTTAGCCGAGTTTCATTATGTACACCTAATAATTAATTAATTTTTCAGTCTTACATTGATTAAATCTTCATAAAATAAAAAAGCATATTAGGATGATCTTTTAGCTTCCAGGCTTCATCCACATGTTCCCAAAAAGGAGAAAATCTTACTAAAAAGAAATTTATTTTTTAAAAATGAAAGAGTCATTCTCACTTTGATTTTTTTCAAAGTAATCCCAATATTTGGCGAAATCATTTGAGAAGTTGAAAAACTGAAGATGTTTATTATGAAAATAATGGGAAACTGCGACATGTTTAGGATTTCTTGTGATGTAGACGACTTTCGCTTTATTTATCAATTCTGGCGGCAAAAGACTTAAAGGGATGTGAGTTTTGATTTGTCTAGGACTTGGAAAATCCTTCGCCAAAACGTATCCTGGGATTTTCAGTTTATTAATTGCATCGACTTTTTCCTCACTGTGTCCATTCATTTGAATCCTCTCGTCAAGAAACTTTTGACAAAAATATAGATGAACTCTTTAAAAAAAATATATATATTATGTAAAAAATTATATGTTTAAGTACTCTAAAAATAGATTTCTGTTCATTAATGAGTTTTTTCCTTTTTCAAAATCAAAGTTGTTATTGACCATCCAGACTAATTCTTGAGTTACTGTAGTTCCTAGAAAAAAAAAATATTAAAATAAATTAATTTTTAATTAAAATTTATATTTATTTAATTAATTAAAATTTATTAATTTTTTTAAATTACCTGTTCTGGGGTATGAGACTATCCAAACATCATCCTCTTTGACTTCCATATTAAAGTAGGATTGTGCATGATTTTCATAAATCGCTGGAAAAATATATTTTTTTGGGCCAACTTCACAAAAACCGTCGTACTGTCCTTTGAAATCGTTGATCAGTTCTTTTTGAACTTTTTCGTCCAAAGTTTAATTTTATATGGAAACATTTTGTGATTTTTTTTCTCCTTATCACGAATGCTTTGTCTTAAACTTTATTTTGGTGAAAATAGCTAATCCAATTTATATACAAAACTAGGAGATAAGATACTACGTTGAATAAGATAGTAAACATCCATAAACAATTAAAATTTTACAGAAAATTAAAATTACGCAGTCAGATATTGTGTCCTTCAAAATTTTATTATATGCTTAATTCTCCATTTTTTATTCTGGCATATGCCATTATGGCATGGGGCGATGCTGGCTGAGCCAAGGTAGTGTTTGCCAGTCAAAGGAAGGCCATTAGAAACTGTCTCAAATGAGCCCAATTTAAAAATATAAAGATTCCCATGATCATTTCACAAGACAACAAAACTAGTGCCCTATAAAAGTGACGTTTTGTCTTGTGCTGTACAATGCAACCCCCGATGTACTTAAATCACTTCCACTGCTTAAATTTGAAAAAATAAATAAAGATTTCAGCGCCTTTTACTCTATAGAGGAGTTTTTAATCAACTGTGATAAACTGTTATTTTGAAATTCTTATTGTTGATTATCTATTTATGTGCATAGTTTATTTACAGTGAGAAAATATTTATATTATAGATTTAGTTATATTTATAAAATCGCACGATAACTTGAGTAATTTGGACGACCATGAAATTTTATATTTAGCGCTTTTAAACCAATAGAATTTATGAGTTCGGCTTGAATTGGACCAGCGGTTATGGTACTTTACTTAGGGCCTAAACTGCAAATCTCCTCATTCATCCAATCACTTTCAAACTGGGATGTCATGCGTATAGCTAAAAAAGATTTGGATCAGCTGGATACAATGAATTTGAATCTAATTAAAACAAAAATTTTGAATTTTAACAGGGAAAAATGAAATTTTTACTTTTTTAACAGATGATTTTTTTATTCGATTTTATAATCTTCGCAGGAAAAAACCTCTTGAGTCCTGCTGCCGCAGGACGACTTTTTTTAGCGCTTTTAAACCAATAGAATTTATGAGATTTTTCGGCTTGAATCGAACCAGCGGTTATGGTACTTGACTTAGGGCCTAAACTGCGAATCTCCCAAATCGTTCATCCAAACGCTTTCAAACTGCGATGTCATGCGGATAGCTAAAAAAGATTTTAATTTAGATCAGCTGGATACAATGAATTTGAATCAAATTAAAAACTAATATTTTTGAATTTTTACCGGGAAAGATGTTTTTTTTTTTATTCGATTTTATGAACTTCACAGGAAAAACCTCTTGAGTCCTGCTGTCGCAGGACGACTTTTTTTTTTACTAGAATTTAAATATTTTCCCTCATTTTTTAGGCAAAAAAGTTACCATTTTTACAGGATTTTCAAGTTCCACAGGTTTTTCGACAGAGAAATCCCATTTCAACAGAATTTTTAGGATGTTTTCTAAGTTTTTGACAAAGAAACCACATTTTTACAAAACTTTTGGTATTTCCCCTCGGTTTTCAGGAAAAAAAAAAAACATTTTTACAGGATTTTTAAAAGTTCTCCAATTTTAACAAGATAATAATAATAAGAAACGCTAATAATAATAAGAAACGCTAATAATACATAATAAGAAACGCTAATAATAATACATAATAAGAAACGCTAATAATACATAATAAGAAACGCTAATACATAATAAGAAACGCTAATAATAATAAGAAACGCTAATAATAATAATAAGAAACGCCAATAATAATAAGAAACGCCAATAATAATAAGAAACGCTAATAATACATAATAAGAAACGCTAATAATACATAATAAGAAACTCTAAGTCATCCTTTCTCAATACCTAGGGACGCGGCAGAAAACGGTACCAAGTGTACGTTTACTCAGGATTTGCGTTTTTCGGGTGTATGGATCTCGGCACCCTGTATACCGATCGTCTTTAAATTTTATACAGGTCTTCTCTGAATAGATATGAGTAAATTCTGAAAATTTCAATTCATTAGGTACACTGGGTGCCGAGATATACAACTCTGAAAGCCCGATTTTTCGCCTTTGGCTTGTTCTTCTTCTTCAGCTAGCCACGGTTACAGCCTCTCCTAGGGCACCGATTGGCTTAAAATTTTGCACAGAGCTTCCTTTCAATTTTAGCCAGTGCCTAGGCCTTTTCAAAGATCTAACCAGATATCTCAACCCAAAAAAAAGTTATGAACAAAAAACTGAAATTTTAGGGTAATTTTCCCACTTCAACGGGTTGACAGACTGGGTGACTGGACCAATCAACTTGAAATTTAGCACAGAGCTTCCTTTCGCCTTTTGAAAGATATGAGGCGCTCCGGGTACGAAGGGCGAACTCAACAAAACATATGAGGGCTCAGAAATCTTTTCTGAAGGAGGCCGTTTGTCTCTGGGCGTGATTTGGAATCTCCCGCCTTTTAATTTTGCTCGTCAACTCGAGCACTCTTTAGGCGAGCTGGTCAATCAGGATGGGGTCTCCCACCCTTCGCACTCCTCCCCGTTTCCCTGGCCCTACCACCTCCCGGACAGCCGACGCTCCCCCCGTCGTCAAAACCAAATTCGTTATTCGAATTTTTCGTTCAGTTGTGCCCCGAGTTCTGACGATGGAGTGCGTCTTCGTTGTCCAGTTCATTTAAAAATAGTTCCATTCATCGATTAAAACGTGATTTAAAGTTTAAATATGCTGTTATTGTGTATTTGTGTGAAAGAGCCGGATCAATGTTGAACGAAAGGACTAACCGATTATAATATTTTTAGTGCGTTTTTTCGGGCTGTCGTTTTCTTAAAAGGACCATTACGGCACCCCAGGTTTTATCGTATTCTAAGAGAGGCCTAGCCGGGAGATACAAAATGCCCAGCGGAAAGCAACGAGCCGAAAAGAAGGTTCAAAGGGAAAGCGGTGAAGATTCCGAAGATGAGAGCGAAGTCCTCGAGGAAAGTCCCTGCGGCCGTTGGCTCAAAAGGAGAGAAGAGGTAATTTTTAAACTTTTTTCTTTTCCAGGAGGTTTTCAAATTTGAACGGTTATAGCGCGCGGCGAAAAATCTCAACATCTGCTCACGTTACCCCCGGTTCAGGACAAAAACCCCTCGGGTGGGACATTCTTTATCTCCTCTAAACTATTTAATAAACTGCATTCTATGTAACCTTATACTGTGCAGACAGATGTGACATGTCCAGCGGCGTTTTGGGCGTCGTCCAAACAGTTAACTTGATGAGTTTCTTGGGCGTTTAATGTTTATCTCCGGCTGTAAACGCCTTTTTAATTTCCCTCACAAACAGTTTTCATAATTAACTACCACATTTTTGAAGATTATTAATCAATTTCTGCAGACTTTGAACGCTCATTGTTAGCACTTCAGTATGTTTGTTTATTTTACGTAATATTTTGCTCCTAAAAAAAAATTTTTTTTATATATATGCTTGTGGGAGTCTGGTCATCGAACAGAAGCGACCAGTACACGTGACTATAAAGGAGGTTATTGATCCAAAAGACAAGGACGGATCGACCTTTTTAGCCGTCTGAAACTATTTTTTTGTTACCACATATTAGCCAATAGAAAAGGAGTTTGTTATTAGAAACAAAAAGTGAATTGGTGGAAGCTGTTTATCTTGTAACTATCATTCATTGTGGGGACGGAAATTTGGGATAAAAAGCAGGATGCCACTCTGCGGACCCTACATGTCAACAATAAAATTTTAATTAGTAATTCTTGGAAAAATGTGGCCAATAAGGGTTTGGTGGGAGAAAGGCCAAGGAGAACTCGAAAAATTTTGCTCGAAATGTAGGAACTCGGTAGCCCCGCCAATATCCGACCGAAATCGCAAAAAGTACGAACGACATCACGATTTGCGTTTTTCGGGTGTCTGGATCTCAGCACCCTTTATACCGATCGGCTTCAAATTTTATACAGGTTTTCTCTGAATCGATATGAGTAAATTCTGAAAATTTCAGGTCGATCGGTATACAGGGTGCAGAGATATACAACTTGAAAACCCGGTTTTTCGCCTTTGGTGTCTTCTTCAGTTGCTCAAGTCAATCGGTGCCCTAGGAGAGGCTACAGCCATGGCTAGCTAAAGAAGGCGAAAAACCGAGTTTTCAGAGTCGTATATCTCGGTACCCTGTATACCGAATTGAAATTTTCAGAATTTACTCATTTCTGTTCAGACTCAAATGCACCAATGGACTTGAAATTTTGCACCGACCAATTCGAAAATAAAGCCTAGGACTTATATTTTTATTTTGCGATATCAAAAAATCTGCCCATAAGTTAGGAGCCAAAAAACTGAATTTTTACGCTACTTTTTAACAAAATCAGGGTCTGTAGCTTAGCTTTCCCTACAAATCGACCAGAAATTTTAAGAACTTCTTGTTAACTATGTGTCTTTTTTTAGTATAAATTAACTATTGAAAAGATTCTAAAAGGCCATGTACAATATTTACTTACATTATAAATAGCAGGAAAATTATGAATAACATGATAAATATAGTGCAAATTTCAAGTTTAGTCACTCAGGCTGGGGAACCTATGCGGGAAAACATTCCCTAAAATTTCGCGTTTTTTGTTCATAACTTATTTTTGGGTTGAGATAATTGGTTAAATCTTTTGAAAGACACTGACTAAAATTGAAAGGAAGCTCTGTGCCAAATTTCTAGTCAATCGGTGCCCTAGGAGAGGCTGTAGCCATGGCCAGCTGAAGAAGAAGAAGGCGAAAAACCGGGTTTTCAGAGCTGTTTATCTCGCCACCCTGTATACCGAATGAATTGAAATTTTCAGAATTTACTCTTATCTATTCAGAGATGACCTGCATAAAATTTGAATTCGATCGGTATACAGGGTGCTGAGATCCATACACCCGAAAAACGCAAATCGTAACGTCCAGTAAACTTGTTCGTACTTTTTAGGTCGAGTTTCGCTTGGCGGAGCGGAACGCTGCCGCGTTTCTAGATAGGGTTGTAGATTGGTAGATAACTTTCACTTAGCTCTTGTTTCAGCAGTAATGGCTAATCAATACACTACATACCTGAGCGAAAAAGCATTTCGCAACGCCACCAAGGGGAGCTTTCAATAAGGGAGCACGGGTGCTTCATCTCTCCTCTTTCTCTCGGAGAGCGGGGAAGTTGACACCATAATTTTTTCCTGCTGACGTAGAAGGATTTTTGCGAGGCGGGGTGTTTTTTTGTGGGGATAATTTGCTGCCTTCTTCAATAGCGAAGCCTTTGAAGAAGGAAGTTTAAAAAATCCGTGATATTTTTACAACTTATTTTTGGAGCAAAAAGTACCTTGAAAGCAACTCTGTGGTCACGTAATGATGGTTTTATTATAATCTTTTTTTCATTACACAACAAAAAAAATAAAGTAGGCTAATGTAAAAAATTGAAAATCCAAGCAAAATTTATAGGTCGACATCGGATAGTTTGATAGAACTCAAATTCAACAAGATGGAAGGCCGCAAAAACCGGACATCAAGGACTTGTCTGGAAAAACCCCCGCGAAGAAAAAATGCAAAAATATATTGAGATCCCCCTTAGGGTGAACGACCGTCCCCCGCTGTGTTAAGGCCGGCTGGTGGGGTCAGGAGTCGCCATGTTTCCCGTAAAACTATGCACTTTTTCGTTCTCAACATGCGCGGCGACAAGAAATCTATTTGACCAATGCACCAAACCAGTTTAAAACCGGTTCAACAAAGGTTCCACAAAAGAACTTGGGACAAAATCTAGATATTTGGGCTTTCCCCACTGATATAGAGGAGGTTATAAATTTGTTTAAGTGTTATTAATAAGGACAGCTGTGCTTTTCGCATGCCAATAGATAAATCAGTAAAATCTCAACGTCCCTCTCAGTTTCCGTCGCCAAAATATCCGAATTTTGGTGGTTTTCTTCACACTCTTCTGTACAAGGGCGGCTAATAATAAGAACAATGGCTGGTAAAAAGTGGTTTTCGACGTGGCCTTATTCAAGGGCTTTACGGAATTAGAAGAACGATGGGACATCATCCAAATAGGACTAGGGAGAGAGAGACAAAAAATAAATAAAAAGAGAGAAAAAATTTTTTTTTGCATAACCTTAAGATTCGCTTAATTGGCATAAACAGTTTTCTCTCGATCTTACCAAGCCAAATTTTTCCAACCTTCGAAAATGACGCAAAAAAAGAGCATCCTGTTTTTAAATATGCAGATTTTCATTGTAATTTCTTAAGAACTGACGCACAGATTAACGTCAATGGCGCCAACGGTTACTTAATATTTTTAGCGTTCTTTTGACATTTTTGCAAAACAGTGTAACGTCATTTTTGAGCGCGATAAACTTTCAAAACAGTCGAATCATTTTATTTTTAGAATAACATTCTTAATATGATAATGAGCGCGGGAAATTTGGCACCTGCGTTGCATAAAAATTGGCTTGCATCGTCACGTAAAAAACGGAACTTAACGGTTAAGTCGTCCAGACGAAAAGATCTTCGGGGGTCATTATCCGGACGTTTTTTGTGTCTGCCTTCACATGAAATGAGTCACGTGAAGGTGATTCAATGCACTCCCAGACTTTCCCAGCTTGAATAAAAAGGGAGAGGCCTTGATACACCTCTTTCACATTCCTTTTTTTTGAACATCGAAGGAAAAAGGATTTCGCTACTTCACATCATAATTGATTATGCATCTCCACAAGTCACGAAGTACATAAATAACCCCAAGGCTATAAGGCGATAATCTTTTTTATAAAAGTTTAAATTTTCAAGTTAAATTCAATTCGGTTATAACTGGGTCAGATACTATGATAGTATTCATACATCAACCTGTCTGTCAAAGGAAGACAAGTCAATAGTTGAAACTCATCAATAACCCGCCTTGAGCACAAAAAATGCTTCCGGTGCGGACTACCAACTTTATTCTTCTTGCTGTACACACCCCGCTTCTCAAAAAGTCGCCTGAAAAAGTTATGTTACAACTTCCCCGCCTTCCGATGTAAAGAATGTGGAGGGTTGAAGCGCCCGTGCTCCCGTTTGCAAAGCTCCCCTTGGTGGCGTCGCGAAATGCATTTATCAGGGATAACTGTTAAATCCCCCCATAATGGGGGGGGGGGGACTGCACATTTTGGAAAATATATATTTTTTTTTTTTGAAAAATAACTTAGAAAATTTTTTGACGAATAAATTGAAAAAAATAACCTGGAAAATTTTTCGGGGGAAAAAAATTTGGAACTGAAAATTTTATGAAAACACATGTCTAAAACCTTGAAATTATTCTTCCCCTCCATTTGTACTTCCCCATTCTTGTACTTCCCCCTCCTTGAACTGAAATTCGAATAATATGGATCTACACCGATCTCAACTTTGTCTGTAGTTCAGGCCGTCCATGATTTTTGAATTTTGAAAAAATGGCGGAGACATGTCTGTTTGAAATTTTTAAAAATTCGCTGCGGCCGAACCGTTGGTCCGATTTTCACCAAATTTTCTCCAATTACTCCTTATTTTTTAAGAATTTTTGGTGAAAAAAAATTGCCTATTTATTATTATTATTATTATTATTTTTAGTAGGAAGAAATTTCATACTTCTACCCATTACGAGAGGCACATCCCTAGGCCAAAAAGCCCATTATTTCTACCTTGACACTTAAAAAAATTTTCGAATAAAAAAAAACTCGGAAAATTTTTCAACAAAAAAACTTAGACACTTTTTCGAAAAAACAAACCTGAAAAATTTTTCGAAAAAAAAAAAGAAAACTTGGAAAATTAAAAAAAAAAACTTCCTCCTCCGTTATACTTCCCCTGACTTATACTTTCCCCTCCCTTATACTTCCCCTCCGTTATACTTTCCCCTCCTGTATTGTTATTTAACTCTCAGTTCTCCGCAGCCTTTTGTGCACTTTATTTCATTTTATCGATTCCACTAAATATCCATTGTTCCGTCCAATTTAGAGCATCCCATTTATCCCGAGTTCGAATGTCAGCTTCAAAACGTATCGGTTTTTCCACTACTGGAAAATAACCCTTGGGAATCCCTCGGGTTTATCGATACTCTACAGAGTTGAACGAACGCGTTATATGCGTCCTTCTAACTTTTAACAACCATATAAATCATTTTTTTCTCTCTTTGTCACTTTTCCAACGTTTTTAATTCCTTTTTCTTTTGTTTCAGGTAAGGAAGAAAAGCTTAAGGATAATTTTATTGCCAGTTTGTCATTGAAGGTGGGTTTTTATTACGAGGAAGTTAACCGTAGGTGCGCCTCGTACTTTTTCAAACAAACGTCCCGCCCTTGACTTTCAATGATTAATGCATAAATAGTATCTACACTTTATTGATTCCTGCCAACTTTCCATCGTAAAAATAACACTTTCGTGTCTCCCAGGCTAAAAATAATTGTACTATGTGACCTACAATTTCTCACCTTCTCAGCTATTAAAGATCCCAAGTTTAAAACAATTCTTTTATAAATATTGTAAATTTTATTTTTTTATCTAATCTCTTTCGGCTTTGCGTTTTTTCACACTTACATTGATAAAATTAATTTAAAAACGTGAATTTTTGTGCGTAAATTACTGTCATTATATCGAAAATGGAGTTAAAGCTCAATGTCCGTCATTAACGCAGTTGTGTGTCGTTTTATTTGCTCCTGAGAAAAAGCTTAGTGGGATATTGGGGGCATTTTTGTCCTTACTTTTGGCCGAAAAAACATCCAGAAGATGCCGCTCTATGTGAATAAGAACTGACATAAATTTTAGATCAAAAAACGGAACGGTTTTCGAGAAAAGAGTGTTAATCCTTTTTTAGAAAAAAACCTCAATATCTCGAGAAGTAATAATCCCACAGAGCTCATTTTTTTGTCGATTGTTCAGCATCTAAAGTTGCATCTTTGAGAATTTTTTGAAAATTTTCCAAAATTTTTAAGCGTGAAAAATTAATTTTTATAACTTTCGAGGGGTCGGAAAAAATGTTTCCCTTCTGTTTCCCTTGTGTCGACACCAAATTAATACAGCATTTAGAGGGGACCTAAACTGTACCTCTTATAATTTTTTCAAATTTTTCGAGATGGTAGAACAGTATTTTATAAATTTTTTGTTGAATTTTAAGCTGTTTTTCGCAATAAAAAAGTGAGTGGTCAGGTTAAAAATTAATTTTATAGATAAGAAATAAAAAAATAAATTATTCGAAGAATAAGGAAAATGTGTCATAATCACAAATTATGGCACATCACCATCTTACGATATCTGTCGAGTATGAAACTTCCATTATTCTTCCAATTATTAGATTTACAAAATGAAACTCGGCTAAAATCTACAAAATTCAAATTTACCCTGTGGCTGAGTTCTATTTTGTACACCTAATAAATAAAACATGTAGGAAATTTAATTCTCTATAAATTTGCACTTAATTACTTTTTTTCTAGGATGCACCATTTTCGGAAAATAATTTTTTTAAAAATAAATTTATCTTGAAAACAGTGCGTCCTAGAGAAAAAATGAATAGAATAAAAATTAAAGAGAATTAAATTTCCAACAGATTGTATTTAGTGCATTTTTTCAATATCTGTAACGGTTTACGATTTACAAGCCTTTAAAGATTAACCTTCTTAATGGTTATACTTCAATAACCTTCTTAGACGGAGAAGGTCAACTTTTGGATTGATGGACTTTAACGCCTAAAATGTTCAAAATTTTGAAAAAATGAACTACTAGGTGTACAAAATGAAACTCGGCTAAAATCTACAAAATTCAAATTTACCCTGGGGCTGAGTTTCATTTTTTACACCTAATATTTATTTATTTTATTGTTTTATTTTATTTTTTGACAATAAAATTAATTTTTAACTTCACCACTCACTTTGATATTGCGAAATACAGCGTAAAATTCAGAAAAAAAATTTATAAAATACTGTTCTACCACCTCGAAAAATGTGAAAAAATTATGAGAGGTACATTTTAGGTCCTTCTAAATCTGTATTAATTTGGTGTCACCACGTTGAAAGAAACTATTTTTTCTGACCTTACAAAAGTTATAAAATTAATTTTTCACTCGTTAGGGAAAATTTTCAAAAAATTATCAAAGATGCGTCTTTAGATGTTATGCAATATACGAAAAAATGAGCTCTGTAGGATCATTAGTTCTCGAGATATTCAGGTTTTCCTAGAAAAAAAAAAAAAAAACCTGTTTTTCTCGAAAACCGTTCCGTTTTTTGATCAAAAATTTATGTCAGTTTTTAACCACATAAAGAGGCATCTTCTGGAATTTTTTCGGCTAAATCGAAGTAAGGCGAAAATGACCCCTTATCCCACTTCGGCCGCTCCTCCGCTCTCGGTTATCAATTCGCCGAAACAATGAGACTTAAACTAATTAGATCGCCGCTCAGATATTACCAAACACTCTACTTGGAACCGGTGAAACCCGTTGAATGATTCAACACGCTATTTTCGTATGTAGATATTCGCACGGAGAGAAAAAAAAATATGTCCTTGGTCTCGAAGGTCACTTTTTCCAGTTCTTCCAGTCTTTTCAACTCAATTTTTTTTAAACTTCTCTACAACGACTGAGCCGATTAGTTAATAATTTACTAACTGTCGGATCTCGTCGTTAAACTATTGTCGGGGCAGGATGGAGATTATCTACGTACAATGGACAACGGATGACCCTAGGTCAGAACGTTCAGACTCAACTAAATTGAATTTAAACAAAATTGGGTCCTTAACCTTCGGACATTTAAAAATCAACCATAAAAAAAAATTAAAACGCAAATTTTTACTGTAAGTGCTTTTTTTAAATTTCAAATTTCATTTTTTGGTCGAAAAAATCTTTTTCTATTCGGGACGGAGGAATAAAAAATAGCTAAAAATGAAAAAGGTGATTGTTGAACCTTTTTTTCAATCATTCGATCAAAAACTCGTTTATTGATTCGTACCAGGCGGTACTTGGAAATTCAAAAAGCTTTTTTGATGAGAAAATTTTACTAGCTATGTTTTTTTTTTCTTTTTACCTTAATGAAGTACTGACTAGTGCGCAGGTACTTCCTCATAGTAGCGAAATTTGATCATATTTTGTCTTTACTAGAGAAAAATAAATTTCAATATCAAGATAAAGTACTAGTCTGGAGCTGGCCCCGACGGGAACTTCCTTAAAGAGAAGTATCTATATAGGAGGGGGAAGTATATGGGAGGAGAAGTATTACGGAGTGGGAAGTATGTGGGAGGGGAAGTATAACGGAGGGGGAAGTATAACGAACGGGGAAGTATAACGGAGGGAAAGTATAACAGAGGGGGAAGTATAATGGAGGGGGAAGTATAAGGGAACGAAAGTATAAAGGAAGGGGATAAAGGAAGTTCTTTTTGTCGAAAAATTTTCAAAGTTTTTTTCGAAAAATTTTCCGGGTTTTCCTTTTTTTTTCGAAAAATTTTCCGGGTTTTCCTTTTTTTTTTTTTTTTTTTTTTTTTTTTTTTTTTTTTTTTTTTCGAAAAATTTTCTAAGTACTTTTTTTCGAAAAATTTTCTAAGTTTTCTTGTCAAAAAAAAATTTTTTTTTCGAAAAATTTTCCGGGTTTTTCTTTCTTTTTCTTTCTTCTTCTTTTTTTTTTTTTTTTTTTTTTTTTTTTTTTTTTTTTTTTTTTTCGAAAAATTTTCTAAGTTCTTTTTTTCGAAAAATTTTCTAAGTCTCAAGGTAGAAATAATGGGCTCTTTGGCCTACGGATGTGCCTCTCGTAAAGGGTAGTAGTACGAAATTTCTCCCTACTAATAAAAATAGTAATTGAAAAGTGGCAATTTTTTTGCACCAAAAATTCTTAAAAAATATAAGGAGTAATTGGTGAAAATTTGGTGAAAATCGGATTAACGGTTCGGCCGCAGCGAATTTTTTAAAATTTCAAACAGACATATCTCCGCCATTTTTTCGAAATTCAAAAATCGCCCTCGTCATATTCTTCTTCACCGGCTAAAGAAATTTGTGTAAAAATTTGGTGAAAATCGGATGAAAACTGTGGCCGTAAAGTGTTCCGGAAAAAATGTTACGGACGGACGGCACCACAGACGGAACCACAGACAAAGTTGAGATCGGTAAAGATCAATATTCGATTTTACCCTCCGGACCCCGGAAGACCCCTCCCCAAAAACCCGACATGGAGGGTATCACAATAACTTCTTTAAGGAAGTTAAAAAGAACCGGTTTGAAGAGCTTCCAACGAAAACTTCCTTAAAGAGAAGTAACATCATAGGAGGGGAAGTATAACGGAGGGGGAAAATATGGGAGGGGAAGTATAACAGAGAGGGAAGTATAACGGAGGGGTAAATATAAGGGAACGAAAGTATAACGAAGGGAGGGAAAGTATAAAGGAGGGGGAAGTGTAAAAGAGGTAAAGAAGAAGGGAGGGGAATGTTTTTTACGAAAAATTTTCCGGGTTTTCCTTTTTTTCCGAAAATTTTCCGGGTTTTCCTCATATCTCCGCCATTTTTGCGAAATTCTAAAAAAGCTCTTGACATATTTTGGCTTACTTGGTCCCAATCTTCTTGAAATTTTTACCAATCACCCCTTGTATTTAATTGAATTTATTAATTAAAAAAATAATTTTACTCGGAAAATATAGTAGGGAGAAATTTGGGGGTATTCTCGCCCTCTGCGTGT
The DNA here is from genome assembly GCA_014119065.1 of Orius insidiosus. NCBI lineage: Eukaryota > Metazoa > Arthropoda > Insecta > Hemiptera > Anthocoridae > Orius > Orius insidiosus. The sequence continues at coordinate 116,321 of JACGAQ010000395.1, read as the reverse complement.
GGCCTGTCTGGGTGAAGACCTTCTGTATTTCTACCCTGATACTTAAAAAATATAGTAGGGAGAAGTTTGGGGCGCTCTCGCCCTCTGCGTGTGGCCTGTCTGGGTGAAGACCTTCAGTATTTCTACCCTGATACTTAAAAATATAGAAGGGAGAAATTTGGGGTGCTCTCGCCCTCTGCGTGTGGCCTGTCTGGGTGAAGACCTTCAGTTTTTCTTCCCTGATACTTGAAAATGGTAGTAGAGATAAAAATCTATTAAAGTGCTCTTCTTTGAGGAAATTCCCTAGCTCCAGACTAGTGTTTTTTTTTTGGTCCCCTTATATTGAATTTAAAATACTTTTTTTCCAAGAAAAAAGAAATAAACTACGCGTTTCCGAATATGCGAACCACGAAGTTTGGCACAGTTTTCTCTCACTGACCTAGGCCTTCGCCACGGCTAATTTGAAGGACGATTAGCGAAATGTTTGAAAAAGATTTTTTTTTTTTTTTCAACAGACATAAAAGCCTCTCCGGTGGAAATAGTTACGGTCTAATTGTATCTTGGACGCTGTACTGTTTATAAGTGTCTTCCCGGCGCCTAAACTCTTGTATTTTATTAATAGATGGGATAAACAAAGCTGTCCGGATTCTATGAAGGATCGCTTTTAAGCAAGAATAGATTTTACGCGTAGTTTTTTTTTCGATTTCTAACTGTGTATCTATTTTTCTGCTTGATCATTCTGTATTTTCCGGCCAATTTACTAAAGAAGTTGAGTAATTAGATAATTCTTTATCTTTGTTAGTACTGATATCGCTGAGAGGTCGTGTGTCCTTATTGATTAAGTTTCATTCAATTTTTAAAAATAAAGTCGAGATTGATTGAACCTTGCGCCCTCCCCCCGTTTTAGCACCTTTTTCATGACTTTAAATTGGCCTTTATAACACAACCCAATTAGATCTGGTTCGTTCTGGCTACTTTGTAGTTACGGGAGTTGATTTTACTCTCTTTTCAAGGATTTTAGGTATAGTTTTTATAAACGTACCTTTAGGTACCCTTTTTTCAAGGTGTTCTTGAAAATCTATCCTTGACGTCTGTAGTAATCCTTACGGTTTCTCTCTGTTTTTTCAAGTTATCTTAAGGAGTCCTCGAATGAAGGGCTCTCATTTCCTGATAACACAATCCTTTATTTTCCCACAAATCCTTGCTTAAGTTAAGGAACGGAAAAGGGAGGTTCAAGTTATCCTTAAGGAATTCCCTATTAAGTAAAGGAGGGTTTCAAGGTACGGTTTGCAATATACGGCGACTTCCTCAAAGAGGAGTTATTCTTGGAAAAAGAAAAATCCGGAAAATTTTTCAAAAAAAAAAATTTAAAATTAAAAAAAAACTTAGAAAATTTTTTGAAAAAAAAGGAAAACCCGGAAAATTTTTCGAAAAAAAAAGGAAAACCCGGAAAATTTTTCGAAAAAAAGGAAAACCCGGAAAATTTTTCGAAAAAAAAGGAAAACCAAGAAAATTTTTCGAAAAAAAAAACTTTGAAAATATTTCGGGGAAAAAAAATTTTTTTCGAAAAAAAAACTTGCTTTATTTTCGTTCTTGTAAAATTTTGTTTTATTTATTTTATTTTATGTGTTATACTATACTACCCCTCACTTATACTTCCCCCTCCCATATACTTCCTCCTCCGTTATACTTCCCCTCCCATATACTTCCCTCTCCGTTATACTCCCCTCCCATATACTTCCCACTCCGTTATACTTCCCCTCCCATATACTTCCCCCTACGTTTTACGTCCCCTCCGTTATACTTCCCCCTCCCATATAGATACTTCTCTTTAAGGAAGTTTTCGTTGGAAGCTCTTCAAACCAGTACTTTTCTACCTTGGTACTACTTCTTTCTTAAAATCCATTAATTGCCCTACTTTGAGGAGGTTCCCGTCGATGATATTGAAAATTCAAATATTGAATAAAAATAATAAGTATCATGAAAATTTGATTAGTCATCCGGTCATTACGTTCTTATTGCGGTCGATACCTGAAGTTCCGCGAGTCCGCCATTGAAAAAGGTCACGGTCGCTTCTCGTCAAGGGTCCCTTTAGAAAAATTTACAAGAACGTTTGTCTTTATTTTTAAAAATAAGCAAATTGCGCCTCGAGATCGTGAGATTAGTGGGAAAATTTTCGGTCCAGGATTAAACTTTGATCAAACGTTTTAAAAAAACCAACATTTGGTCATATTCCAAATACGAGTATTTACGTTTTTTAGCTATTAAGCCAAATGAGACTAAAACAAGTTTGAGAGTTAAAAGTTGGAAATTTTTACACACGATTTCTTTCTTTAAAAAGTGGAGATAATGAGTTATTTGTATGGTCAGAGTTCAACAATATAACATTCCTGGAATATCGATGCGACTTGGACATTCTCAAAAATGTTATCGAGAGATAAGGCACGTAATGAGTCGAATTCTAATTGCTCCACGCCTCGTTTCATCATTACTACGAAAAACTTGACTCACTATGGCATAATCGTCATTTTATTAATGACTTTCCATAACGTCGTATTTTTTTAATAACTTATTTTAGAGTTATTTTTCCATTTTTTCCTTTCTTTCTTTTTTGAAAAAATTGTCGAAGTTTTTTTTCAAACTTTTTTTTTCGAATTTTCAGTTTTTCTCGAAAAAATTTTCAAGTTTTTTTTTTTCAAACATTTTTTTGAAGTATCAAGGAATGGGTTTTTGGGCCAAGGGATATGTCTCTCTCGCAAGGGTGGAAGTTTCAAATTTCCCCTACTAAAAAAAATTTTTTTTATCCCAAAATTTGTAAAAAATGTAAGAAAAATTTGGTGAAAATTTGGAAGACCCTTCCCCAAATTCCAGAGGTTATCACAATAACTTCTTTAAGGAAGTTAAAATAACCATTTACTCAACAATTACAATATTTTTTCAAAAAATAAAAAATCGTAAAAAATCTGAATCCTTGATAAATCAATTTTTAAAAAATTAGAAGAAAATAATAATTTTTGGAAACAATCATAAGTATTAGGTGTACAAAATGAAACTCGGCTAAAATCTACAAAATTCAAATTTACCCTGTGGCTGAGTTTCATTTTGTACACCTAATAAATAAAAATTGTAGGAAATTTAATTCTCTATAAATTTGTACTTATTTTTTTTTTAGGATGCACCATTTATGGAAAATAATTTTTTTTTAAATAAATTTATCTTGAAAACAGTGCGTCCTAGAGAAAAAATGAATATAATAAAAATTAAAGAGAATTAAATTTCCAACAGATTTTATTTAGTGCATTTTTTCAATATCTGTAATGGTTTACGATTTACAAGCCTTTAAAATTTAACCTTCTTAATGGTTATACTTCAATAACCTTCTTACACGGAGAAGGTCAACTTTTGATGGACTTTAACGCGTAAAATGTTTAAAATTTTGAAAAATGAACTACTAGGTGTACAAAATGAAACTCGGCTAAAATCTACAAAATTCAAATTTACCCTGTGGCTGAGTTTCATTTTGTACATCTAATAAAATACGATTTTTTTAAATACCGAAAATCATTTTTAAAAAAATACCTCTTATGAAAAATTGTAGAAAAAATATCATTATGATTATAATCGTAATCATGCCCTACTCTGTTCATATGGGAGATAAGTGGAGATAGTTTTAAGAAAGCTTAAATTCCAGAGCGATGAATAAGAATCCCGATCGGGTGTAACTCGAATCCACAACTCTTTTTTTAAACGTTTATTCAGTTATTTTAACGATGCGGCGTAAACGGTGAAAAAGAATGCGACTCAGAGGGAAAAACTCGAATGGCGCCTTCTCTCTCGACTTTTCCCGGTGAGCCTGAACAAGTATAGATCCCTTATGGCCATAAAAAAACGAGTCTTGGGCTCAATAACTCTATATCTAAGATTAGGGCCCTTTCTCCTTATTTATCCACTCCAAGCGACATTTATATGCCCGGAGGATACTCGAAGATAAATTATTTAATCGAGTTGAAGAACACTTTCCAAAATGTCCACGTGATGGAATTTTCTATTCATGATCACGCATACGGTTGTGCCTATCACACCAAGCTGTTTAAAAACGCCATATGCATAAAAAGTGAGGAGCTGGCTCTGTCAGGAACATCCTCAAAGTAGGCAATAATTTCCGTTTTTTTTCGAAATTTGCAGGTGTTTCAAGAAATTTTTAAGCGTCAAGGTAAAAGTTTTCTGCCCAAGGGATGTTACCCTCGCAAGGAGTGGAAGTATGAAATTTATCCCTACTAAAATCATAATTGATGTAAGAAATGATAATTTTGTTTACACCAAAAATTCGTAAAAAGTATAAAGAGTATTTGTGAAAAGAAAAAAAGCGGTAACTGGCTGAAGTGTATAAGCAGAAGATTCTGCAAAAAGACTGGATTATTAAGCGAATAGTGAAATCCTTTTCTTCGGAAAGACGGATTGATTGAGCGGAAATTCAGCCCTTGAATAAAATTTGTCAATGCATTATTTGAAGGTTTTTTCTCTTTGAACCGGGGTCATTTTATGCTTTCAATTATCTCGCGAATCTAAAGGTTTTTACTGTTAATATTGGGGACAAGTTCGTTTAAATCTAAGGACATCGCTTATCTTTTGAATTCCTCACCCACGATTTTAAGAAAAAAAAAATCAATATTCTGGAGGAAATTTGGTAATGGATAAAGTTTGTAGCATTAAAAAGTCAACATGTCAAACAGGTTAACTCTGAATTCTTTATGGTTGAAACAGTTGTTCATTTATCATACTTCAAGAAAAGTTTAACCGACAAACTGATATAACTGTCCTTATTGGTTGCTGCTGCTGGTGTCTATTTTTTTAGAGAAGTAGAAGTGATTCTTTTGATTTTTAGCTATTGGTGATGCTAGTTAGTGTTAGATTCGCTGGCGCTGCCCAGACACCCCCACTCGAAATCCGCCAACGCCGACGGGGCTTTTGGATCGATTTCAAAATCGGGATGCCGCATTCTCGGGCTTTTCTTTTTTATCATCCACCCGTTTTACACGTCCAATCGTGTTCAATTTAAAAATCTTCAAGTCTCCCCACGAATGGAACTTTCCACCACTGAAACAGCTGAGACGTATCGACCCTTTTTGTTTCCCTCCGTCGCCAAACGCCGCGCTGTAATATAAGCCTCAATCAATATATTTATTTTATAAAAAAATAATCATTTTAAACGCCTTTTTTTGCCATTAAATATTGTAATGTCTTAAAGATTAATTCAATAATTTATTTTTAAGGATAAGTCCCGAGTCTTGTGGCGCCGTTCGAATTCCGTGCGTTCATATTTAATGGGGCAATTACAGTCCGTTTGATTCTGTAGCACGCCAGTTCGTCGTCCGACCTCATGTAATTTGTAACTTGCGTGCTCCTGAGAGTACTTTCAAGGTCAAGGTGTCCCTAAGATTTTCTATTCATAGAACAACGAAATGGCCAATCAATCATGAATCTTTTTCGACTTTTATCACTCCATTTTTTTCACGCCCTTTATAGGTCGTATTGTCTGGAAGCAATTGCTTGTAAAGAAATCCCTTTTATGACCCCATGGGGGGAGGGGGGGGGGGATTTTAACGAGGTTATTCGCCGCCTCCTTGATTACCTCGCAGCGATCAATGCTCTGCCTACAGTTGAGCTCTTTTTTTTAAAAAAACTATTTAGTAAACATAATTTTCTTTTAAAAAATTTCTCTTCGTGAAATCGAGATTTTTTTTTTAAAGAAAAATCTCATTTGCGTTTTAAAGTTAAATGGTTTGTTTTTCAGGTCAACGTCTGCATATATTTTAGGTTCCATGTTTGCTTAAGAGAGATTTAAAACTCCAATTCGTGGAAAACGTTGTTTTCCCCTTTAAACATCAATGTCTTTTACTTATAGTAAAACCTTCAACCCTCATATTTCACGTTCTTTTCTGTAACTTGAGATCTATGAAGAATAATAATATATTAGGTGTACAAAATGAAACTCAGCCACAGGTAAATTTGAATTTTGTAGATTTTAGCCGAGTTTCATTTTGTACACCTACTAGTTCATTTTTTCAAAATTTTGAACATTTTACGCGTTAAAGTCCATCAAAAGTTGACCTTCTCCGTGTAAGAAGGTTATTGAAGTATAACCATTAAGAAGGTTAATTTTTAAAGGCTTGTAAATCGTAAACCGTTACAGATATTGAAAAAATGCACTAAATAAAATCTGTTGGAAATTTAATTCTCTTTAATTTTTATTCTATTCATTTTTTCTCTAGGACGCACTGTTTTCAAGATAAATTTATTTAAAAAAAAAAAATTATTTTCCGAAAATGGTGCATCCTAGAATAAAATAATTAAGTACAAATTTATAGAGAATTAAATTTCCTTCGATTTTTATTTATTAGGAGTACAAAATGAAACTCAGTCACAGGGTAAATTTGAATTTTGTAGATTTTAGCCGAGTTTCATTTTGTACACCTAATATTTTTTCTGACCTCTCAAAAGATATAAAAATTAATTTTTCACATTTAAAAGTTTGAGGAAAATTTCAAAAAATTCCCAAAGATGCATCTTTAGATGCTGAACAATCGACAAAAAAATGAGCTCTGTCGGATTATTAGTTCTCGAGATAATGAGGTTTTTCTAAAATAAGATAAACCCGTTTTTCTCGAAAACCGTGCGGTTTTTTTATCTGAAATTTATCTCAGTTCTTATTCACATAGAAAGGCATCGTCTGGAATTTTTTCGGCCAAAATCGGAGTAAGGGCCAAAATTTCCTTCTTACCCCCTTATTTCGAGAAAGTCGTAATTTTTGTACAATGTTATTTTATGATGTTGTAAAATCGTAGAGAATTTATTTCTTTATTGGTAATTTTATCAAAAATTAATTTGTTCAAATAATTTTTTGAGAAAATCACATTAATATTTTTTTAGAAAATAATAATTTTTCAATTTTCTGAGAAAATTATAGTTCACGTGAAAAATAAAATTTTTTCAAAAGAAAAATTCATTTAAAAAGATACGATTTAATAGAAAATAGTAACTCAAATATGATTACGATTGCAATCGTAACACCCTTAATCATAATCATAATCGTATTTATGATTGTGATTACGATTATTCCCTACTCTGGAACGGGCCCTTTGTTTTCTGGGTTCGAGTTCTTGGGTGTCCTTGTATTTTGAGGCCTACCACGCGGAAAGTATACCAAATTGTTAATTATTATGCAAAATAAGACCTTCTCAAGTCCGGAAATTTAATGCGTAATTTAATATATAGGCGAAACGAAATTGACATTGAGAAGTACGCTATTTATAGACTTTAGTTGGAGACATTAGATTGTTTTGACGGCGTGGAAGCCTTTAAAAAAAGACGTATTATATAACGCCGGTTTTTTCGTCCAAGTCCCTAACAAACGGAATTTTCAAGTAAAAATTGCGGGTGCAGTAAAAAAAAAGCGAATTTTTTCTTTCCCCTAGAGCGGTTAATGCACTCGCATAGAAACTTTCTTTTACGTCGGACCCTCCCCGCAAAACGGGGAACGACCCCGGCGCATCCCCGTTTTACGGCCCGCTTCACTTCCAAGAACGATTTCGCCGTAAAATGTTTTTTTTTTTAAATTCTCTATTTTTACTCTCCGCTCGAAAAGGAAGAAGGAAGATAATAGTGACATTGGCCCTTGGGGTATCGTGAAAGTGAATTGGATAATTGGAGGGTCCAAAACATATTGAAGGTCAAGCAAATTGTAAATTACACTCCCGAAATGCCAGGAATTCGTGGGAGGAAATGATTATATATTTATGTCAGACCTGAAGCGAACTATTGTGTCTTGAATTGTGTGAAATAGCGTCAAATTATCTTCTACCATACACACTTTTCGGATCGAAAACGTCCATTCTTGAGAGAAGTAAAAATATAGGAGGGGGAAGTATAACGGAGGGGGAAGTAAAAGGGAGGATGAAGTACAAAGGAGGGGCAGTGTAACGGAGGGGGAAGTATAAAGGAGGGAAAGTATATCAGGGGGGAAGTATAAAGGAGGGAAAGTTTAAAAAAACGCGGAAAATTAAAAAAAAAAAAAAAAAAAAAAAAAAAAAAAACCCTCGGAAATTTCAAGAATTTGGTGAAATTTTCCGAGTTTTTTTTAATAGAGGGGAAGTATAAAGGAGGGGAAGTATAACGGAGGAGGAAGTACAAAGGAGGGGAAAGTACAAAGGAGGGGAAAGTACAAAGGAGGGAAGTTTTTTTTTTTCGAAAAATTTTTCAAGTTTTTTTTTAAATTTTCCGAGTTTTTTTTTTCGAAAAATTTTCCTCGTTTTTTTTTTTTCGAAAATTTTTGTAAGTTTTCTTTTTTAAATTTGCGCTTTTTTAAGTTCTTTTTTTTCGAAATTTTTCCAAGTATCAAGGTAGAAATAATGGGATTTTCGCCCAAGGGAGGTCCCTCTCGTACCCGGTGGACGTATGAAATTTCTCCCCTCTAAAATAAAAATTAATGTGTAAAATTGATAATTTTCTTTTACACCAAAAATTCTTAAAAAATATAAGGAGTATTTGGTGAGAATTTGGTGAAAATCGGACCAACAGTTCGGCCGCAGCGCAGTTTTTAAAATTTCAAACGTGCATATCTCTGCCATTTTTTCGAAATGCGAAAATCACGAAAATTTCTTGTTCAACTATTCAGGAAGTTTGTGTGAAAATCGGTTGGAAACTGTAGAAATGTTCCGGAAATAATGCTACGGCCGGCCGGCACCACAGACAAAGTTGAGATCGGTAAAGATCAATGATTTGACCCAACGGTTCTGTAAGACCCTTCCGCAAAAACTCGAAAAAAAAAAATCGATCCGGATTGAAAAAAATCCATGAAACCAGACCCAAAAACCATGAAAAAAAATCTTGAAAAAATTTTTCGAAAAACAACTTAAGTAGTACTAGTCTGGAGCTGGCCCCGACGGGAACTTCCTTAAAGAGAAGTAACAATATAGGAGGGGGAATTATAACGGAGGGGAAGTATAACGGAGTGGGAAGTATAACGGAGGGGGAAGTATAAGGGAGGGGGAAGTATAACGGAGTAGGAAGTATAAAGGAAGGGGATGTAGTAGGGAGGGAAAGTATAAAAATTTTCCGGGTTTTCCTTTTTTTTTTTTTTTTTTTTTTTTTTCTTTTCGAAAAATTTTCTAAGTTCTTTTTTTTGAAAAATTTTCCAAGTTTTTTTTTTCGAAAAATTTTCCGGGTTTTCCTTTTTTTTTTTTTTTTTTTTTTTTTTTTTTTTTTCGAAAAATTTTCAAAGTTCTTTTTTTGAAAAATTTTCTAAGTGTCACAATCTAGTCTAAGTGGACAATTTTGCAAGTTTGTTTTTGCAAAAAATTTTCCGGGTTTTTTTTTTAAATCGCATTAAATTTTTTTAAGTTCTTTTTTCAAAAAATTTTCCAAGTTTTAACTTTTTTTTCGAAAAATTTTTTAAGTTTTTTTGTCCAAAAAAAAAATTTTTTTTTTTTTCAAAAAATTTTCAAAGTTTTTTTCGAAAAATTTTCCGGTTTTTCCTTTTTTTTTTTTTTTTTTTCGAAAAATTTTCTAAGTTCTTTTTTTCGAAAAATTTTCTAAGTTTTTTTGTCAAAAAATTTTTTTTTTTTTTCGAAAAATTTTCCGGGTTTTTCTTTCTTTTTCTTTCTTCTTCTTTTTTTTTTTTCGAAAAATTTTCTAAGTTCTTTTTTTCGAAAAATTTTATAAGTCTCAAGGTAGAAATAATGGGCTCTTTGGCCTAGGGATGTGCCTCTCGTAAAGGGTAGAAGTACGAAATTTCTCCCTACTAATAAAAATAGTAATTAAAAGTGGCAATTTTTTTGCACCAAAAATTCTTAAAAAATATAAGGAGTAATTGGTGAAAATTTGGTGAAAATCGGATTAACGGTTCGGCCGCAGAGAATTTTTTAAAATTTCAAACAGACATATCTCCGCCATTTTTTCGAAATTCAAAAATCGCCCTCGTCATATTCTTCTTCACCGGCTAAAGAAATTTGTGTAAAAATTTGGTGAAAATCGGATGAAAACTGTGGCCGTAAAGTGTTCCGGAAAAAAATGCTACGGCCGGCCGGCCGGAACCACAGACAAAGTTGAGATCGGTAAAGATCAATATTCGATTTTACCCTCCGGACCCCGGAAGACCCCTACCCAAAAACCCGACATGGAGGGTATCACAATAACTTCTTTAAGGAAGTTAATTTAACAAATTTTTGAAAAAGAAAAAGTAAAACCATTCTAAATTCAGTAATACTTGAAATTATACATCTCCTCCTTAAACTTCCCCCTCCTTGATACTTCCCCCTCCTATACTGTTCCTTCTCTTTAAGGAAGTTTTCATTGGAAGCTCTTCAAACTATTACTTTTAATTTAAAACCAATTTTTATGGTAGTTAGGCAATTCTGCGCCGCGTATTTCAAAGGATGCTAAACCATCATGACCATAAGGTCGAGCCTTCTCTTCTTTTTGTTGCCTTTATCATTTCTTTGTTTATTCAAATGAATGGGACGAATTTCCGAAGACAAAGCGTGTCCTTGTTCTGCTCGTAGACGATGCGGTTTTTTAAATTCTGCAGTCACTGACCTAAAATTTATATAAAGGAATGTAAAATCCGATTGAATGTCTCGAATGTGCCAACAAAGTGTTTTATAAGTGGCTTTTTTGCGCTATTTTTTTTTCCTTGCCCGATGGCCTCTGGGGCTATTGTCCTCGAAATCAAAGAAATGGGGAATACCGGCGGATAAGGGAAAGTGAGGAATAAGATCTGCGCACCGAAAGGGGCGTGTCTGTCCATATCGACCCTCCCGGTGTGCGTGGGGTAGGTTAGGGCCATCCTTTTTAAGGATCAATACTAGAACATAGGCCGCCCGAGTCGATAATCGCAATTTCTGATAATTGCTTTTCCGTTGACAAACCTTTTTTTTCCCCTCTCCCTTCCCAAATTTCAACCATTCAACCTACTCAAAATATGAATCTCATTTTAAAAATTTTCAGAAGTTTCACTGAGGCGTTTTTTTCCGTTTTAAAAAGATCCAATGACGTCATAGCTAAACAACTGTTGTCTAGGATGTTCCCTAGATCCTATTTTGTCTATTATTAGTTTCTATTAATTTTTTATTTTAAAAAGATGTTATAAAAGGTCAAAAGGTCTCTGCGGGGGTGTGTCATTTGCTTTTAATTACATTTTCTCTATCCTAAATTTTATTGATTTTAATAAGTTGAATTAAATTAAAATGTACTTTTAAGAAAATTTCTCTTTTAATTCAAGCGATAATCATAGAAATCTTTTCCCCTACTAGACCGGTAAAACCGCTTAACTCCGGCGGCCTTGTAGCCGGCCAGACTCCAGATTCTTGAACCTCCAGAAGGGGCGCGGGTTTATTTTTAGAGAGGGAAAAAAAAGGGAAAGAACGATTATAGTGTCTTCTGGCCCAAATCTTTACTTTCCTTTTCGAATTAGGTGTACGTTGACCCCTCTCAGCCTTAATGTTCTTCTTGATGTGTACGAAAGTTGTGTGAAATTTAAACGAATTGCTTAAATGGCCTTTAAATTTTAGATTAATTGAAAACCAAATTAATAAGGAAGAGGAAAAAACTAGTCTGGAGTTTACCCCATTGGGTACTTCCTCAAAACTGGGCTGAGTAAATACTTTTTTGATCCTAATATAACAAAAAAGTACTGGTTTGAAGAGCTTCCAACATAGGAGGGGGAAAGTATAATGGAGGGGACGTACAACGCAAGTGGAAGTATATGGGAGGGGAAGTACAACGGATGGGAAGTATTAGGGAACGAAAGTATAACGAACGGAGGGAAAGTATAAAGGACGGGGAAGTATAAGGGAGGGGAAGATAAGGAAGGGGAAGTATAAGAGAGAGGGAAGTTTTTTATGTATTTATTTTTATTTTTTTATTTTTTTTTTTTTTTTAATTTCCGAGTTTTTTTTTTTTCCAAATTTCCGTGTTTTTTTTTCGAAAAATTTTCCGGGTTTCTTTTCTAAATTTGCTTTTTTTAAACTTTTTTTTTGAAAAATTTTCCAAGTTCTTTTTTTCGAAAATTTTTATAAGTGTCAAGGTAGAAATAATGGGCTTTTTGGCCTAGGGATGTGCCTCTCGTAATGGGTAGAAGTATGAAATTTCTCCCTACTAAAAAAAATTAATAATTAAAAAGTGGCAATTTTTTTACCAAAAATTCTTAAAAAATATAAGGAGTAATTGGTGGAAATTTGGTGAAAATCGGACCAACGGTTCGGCCGCAGCGAATTTTTTAAAATTTCAAACAGACATATCTCCGCCATTTTTTCGAAATTCAAAAATCGCCCTCGTTACATTCTTCTTCACCGGCTAAAGAAATTTGAGTGAAAATTTGGTGAAAATCGATTGGAAACTGTGGCCGTAAAAAGTGGAAAATATGCTACGGCCGGCCGGTACCTCAGATAAAGATGGGATCGGTACAGATCCATAATCGATTTAACCCTCCGGGGTCTAGAAGACCCTTCCGCAAGAACCCGATGTCTTCACATCGGTAAAACAATAACTTCTTAAGCGTTGGGGCCTAAATTTTTTCCGCTTTATTTCCCCTTCGTTTTGGTGAGTGTTTTATTTTGGCGATAGGCCAGCTCTTTTGTTACAAGTTCAAGGCGTAACCATCTTTGTATCGTTTATAAATAAAACGTCGACATTGATTTTGTTTTTGTTTGTTTAGGTCGAACAACGAGATGTCCCCGGTATCGACAGCGCCTATCTCGCTATGGACACCGAAGAAGGATTTGAAGTAAGAAAAATTCATAATATTAGGTGTACAAATGAAACTCGGCTAAATCTTCAAAATTCAAATTTACCCTGTGGCTGAGTTTCATTTTGTACACCTAATAAATAAAAATGTAGGAAATTTAATTCTCTATTTTGTACTTAATTTTTTTTCTAGGATGCACCATCTTCGGAAAATAATTTTTTTTTTAAATTTATCTTGAAAAACAGTGCGTCTAGAGAAAAAATGAATAGAATAAAATTAAAGAGAATTAAATTCCAACTGATTTTATTTAGTGCATTTTTCAATATCGTAACGGTTCACGATTTACAAGCCTTTAAAAATTAACCTTCTTAATGGTTATACTTCAATAACCTTCTTACACGAGAAGGTCAACTTTTGATGGACTTTAACGCGTAAAATGTTTAAAATTTTGAAAAAATGAACTACATGGTGTACAAATGAAACTCGGCTAAAATCTACAAAATTCAAACCCTGTGGCTGAGTTTCATTTGTACACCTAATAAAAAATTCAGCGGCCATATTTATAAATCTAAGCCTTTTTTTTCCTGCGCTTACAAGATCCTTTGTTTTCTTGATCTCCGACCTTTTGGTTTGTAGAATCCGATTTGTTCCCCATTCAACCTTTAGGCTTAAACCGTTCATCCAATTTACTCATAGAAATCCTTTATTTCATTTACCCCTTCATTATTTTTTTTCCCTTCATTGCAGACAAATTAAGTAATTATCAGTGGCGCCTCAATAATACGCGATCTTCACAGGATTACAAAAAATCTATTTTTCCCCACTTATCTTCTACGAGGAGAATAAACAATTTATTTATAAAATTTTTTATCTATATCTGAAATAATGAAATGCGTATTTAACTATAGCCGAGAAGGTATTTTTAAAAAACTTGTTTAAGATGGATGTAAACGATAGTTTCTTAACTAGGTTATCGAGGAAAACTGCCTAAACTCCTAAAATAGGGTGTAAACGCTCGAACACCCGATTAAATAGGGTGTTCAAACATCAAAATCCGATGAAACTGGTGTTTCCACGCCAAAAATCGAGTAAAACCACCCAAACCGGTTAAAAAAGTGTTAATGACTGAACGCCTGAAAACGGGTGTTTCTACACCGGAAAATCGAAAAACGGCTCAAAACCCGGTAAAAATTTTAAATGACTGATCGCCTGTTAAAACACCCGTTTCTACCTCGGAAATTAGAGAAAAACTGCCCAAAACACAAAAATAGGGTGTTAAACGCTCGAACACCCGATTAAATGGTGTTCAAACCTCAAAACTCCGATAAAACTGGTGTTTCCACGCCAAAAAATCGAGTAAAACCACCCGAACCCGTTAAAAAAATGTTAAACGACTGAACGCCTGATAAAACGGTGTGTTTCTACACCGGAAAATCGAGTAAAACGACTCAAAACCCGGTAAAAAATTTTTAAATGACTGATCGCTTGTTAAAACACCCGCTTCTACCTCGGAAAATAGAGAAAAACTGCCCAAAACCCTAAAACTAGGGTGTTAAACGCACGAACACCCGATTAAATAGGGTGTTCAAAGCTCAAAACTCCGATGAAACTGGTGTTTCCACGCCAAAAAATCGAGTAAAACCACCCGAAACCCGTTAAAAAAATGTTAAACGACTGAACGCCTGATAAAACGGGTGTTTCTACACCGGAAAATCGAGTAAAACGACTCAAAACCCGGTAAAAATTTTTAAATGACTGATCGCTTGTTAAAAACCCGCTTCTACCTCGGAAATAGAAAAACTGCCCAAAACCCTAAAACTAGGGTGTTAAACGCACGAACACCCGATTAAATAGGGTGTTCAAAGCTCAAAACTCCGATGAAACTGGTGTTTCCACGCCAAAAAATCGAGTAAAACACCCGAAACCCGTTAAAAAATGTTAAACGACTGAACGCCTGAAAACGGGTGTTTCTACACCGAAAAATCGAGTAAAACGACTCAAAACCCGGTAAAAAAATTATAAATGACTGATCGCCTGTTAAAACACCGTTTCTACCTCGGAAAATAGAGAAAAACTGCCCAAAACCCTAAAAATAGGGTTTTAAACGCTCGAACACCCGATTAAATAGGGTGTTCAAACTCAAAACTCCGATGAACTGGTGTTTCACGCCAAAAATCGAGTAAACCACCCAAAACCGGTTAAAAAATTTAAATGACGAACGCGATAAAAACTGTTTCTACACCGGAAATCGAAAACGCCTTTTAATCGTTTTTAAAAATCTTTCTCTGCTAAAAACCACTCTTCTCCACAAACCCATTCTGTTGTTCAAGTTTTGAACTAAAATTCTCCTTTCTCTGGTCTGTATGGAGTATTTTTATGCTGAAATATTCAAGGTCCAGAATATTCTATTTTTAAATTTCCCTGTTGAAGATATCTTATCGAAGTAATTAATGTCAGTGTCCACTATTCTATTTATACAAATTAAACTTGTTTAGCATTTTTTTTCCTCCCCCTTCTCCCTAAAAGAAGTTATTATAACTGTTTCCAGAACAAAAAATAATAAAACCTGATTTTCTATTTTTAATTTTATTGTTTATTGCTAAAGTCTATAAAATATAGGTCATTCTCTATATTTCTCTCTTTCTCTTTGCTTTCTTTCTCAAATATACTTGATTATCGATTTTAAATTAATTTTCTTCCTTAGGTTGTATGGAACGAGGTCCAGTTTTCCGAGCGAAAAAACTTCAAATCGCAAGAAGAAAAAATCGAGCTTGTCTTCGAGAATCTCACGCAGCTCGAGCATCCCAACATAGTCAAATTTCACAAATACTGGACAGACACTCACAACGAAAAACCACGGGTAAACGTGCGGAAAAAATTTTTAAATTATTTTGATTTATAATTATTTTTTAGGTGATCTTCATTACGGAATATATGTCTTCCGGCTCCCTGAAACAATTTCTCAAACGAACGAAAAGAAACGTGAAAAAACTTCCTCTTCAAGCTTGGAAACGGTGGTGCACTCAGATTCTTTCGGCGCTCAAGTGAGTTTTACTGACTAACATTTGCTTTTTTTTATACCTTTAAATGTTATTTTGTTTTTTTCACCTTCGCCTCCATCCTTTTATTCCTTTATCAAGAGACGTTATGAGGACTTGAAACCTCTGTCCTCCCCCTTTCTCCTTAGAAATTCCTTTTAAATTGTGGTAATTAGTGGATTTTAATTTTATACTTTACACCAACGATCGCCAAAGAAAAACATTTTTTCCTCACAAAATATATAGTTTTTAAACTTTTTAATCCAATCTAATCTCTTTGTCTAATTTTTTTCCCTATAGAAGAATATTTTGAACATTTTACTATCTCTTTAATTAATTTATTGCCAATCTTATTGCAAAAAGGTAGTTCTGAAATATATTGTAGTGTTCACATTTTTGTTTTATTTATTTTTGTTGTCAGCATAGTTGATAAAGTAGAAATTGATTCTTTTGAATTGTATTTTAATTTTTTTCTTTTTAACTTTTATTAGGAACTTTTTCTTTTTCCTCATAATCAAAGGCATCTCCTTGGCAAGTTACAATTGTTAAGAGCAATTGATCGCTTTATTTATTAAAACACTCATAATTATGAATTCTGCTCCTAAAATTAATGGAAATGAGGGAGCTGAGAATTGAATGATGTTAAAAATTCAGCCGATTACTAGTGATGACGCTTTTCATCTTTTCGCGCTTCTAATTAACAAAATCGTTGGGGCGACATTTATCGTTGCATAAACCACTCCCATTGGATGGCTTCACCCAATCATCTAATTTTAGATAGAAATATGGCCAATTGGCCAGGAGGCGTGGCTAAATTTTGGTCTGAAAGAGCCTAAATTGTGTCCCATGGACTTTGCGATAGGCATCAACAAAAATTATGACAAATTAAAGCATTAATTGAACTAATTGTGTTAAATTAATATTTTCAGCAGCTCTTGTCATTAATTTTTGTTAATTCAGACTATTCTTGGTACTAAATTATCGGTAAATTCTTATTTCATTTTATTTTATTTTTTACACACAATTGTAACTTGTAAACAAAATCTTACTTTGCATTTTTATTATTTAGATTTTAGATAAAAGTAAAAGTAAAAGCTTAATATTTCAGCCTATGAAAGAAACTAAGTAAGTATTTTATTATTTTATCTTTTATTTTAAAATGCAAAGTAAGATCCAGTAATATTTTTTTTTAAAATGGCGTTTTTCGTTGGTTTAAAAGTATAAAATTTTAAAATTTGATTAGTAGTTTTATCTCCCCCTTTTTTTAAATGAAAATGTCTCAATCGAAGATTCCCAATGATGTGTACTTGTTCACAATATCCTGATTTCCATTCCAAAATTTTTTTCGTCATGAAATTATGTGTTTACAAAATTTTGTCGGAAAATATTGATGTCGCATTGCTTCGCTGAAATTTTTGTTGTGAATTTCAATACTTTGGCTTAAATGGTCATTGGGGATTTTAAGGTTGAAAATTTGGTCGAAAGTGAATTTGACGGACATTCTTGTCGATTTTGTGCCTAAAAGGTCTTTTCAAGACTTTTTTAAAATTCTTTCTGGCTGCTCAAAATTTTCATTAGATTCCTAACCTAATTTAAATCGTATTTTTTATGACTTTTAAAAAAAATCGTAATTTTTATGACTTTTTCAAAAAATCTTTTTTATGACTTTTTAAAAATCTCATTTTTTTATAACTTTTTTAAAAAAATTGTATTTTTTAAAAATTGTAGGTATATTTTAATGATTTTTTATTTATTAGGTGTAAAAATGAAACTCAGCCACAGGGTAAATTTGAATTTTGTAGATTTTAGCCGAGTTTCATTTTGTACACCTAGTTCATTTTTTCAAAATTTTGAACATTTTAGGCGTTAAAGTCCATCAAAAGTTGACCTTCTCCGTGTAAGAAGGTTATTGAAGTATAACCATTAAGAAGGCTTTTTTAAAGGCTTGTAAATCGTAAACCGTTACAGATATTGAAAAATGCACTAAATAAAATCTGTTGGAATTAATTCTCTTTAATTTTATTCTATTCATTTTTTCTCTAGGACGCACTGTTTTCAAGATAAATTTAAAAAAAAAATTATTTTCCGAAAATGGTGCATCCTAGAAAAAAATAATTAAGTACAAATTTATAGAGAATTAAATTTCTACAATTTTTTTTATTAGGTGTACAAAATGAAACTCAGCCACAGGGTAAATTTGAATTTTGTAGATTTTAGCCGAGTTTCATTTTGTACACCTAATATTATGATTTTTTCCGAAATTTTTGATTTTTTATGATTTAAAAAAAAATTTGATTTCCTGGGATATTGCAAACAATATACCTACTTCAATTATAATCGTAATTTTAATCTCAATTTAAATAATATTATCACAATAAATTATAGTTGTAACTCTTAATATTAGCTTTGTTCCAACCGCAGTTTGAAACTGGTTTGAAACTTCTGGAGTATGTGCAGAAGGATTCGCACATCAAAGAAGTCTTAAGATTTGAAGGACCAACGATTTGAACGACGTCAAATTTGATGTCCGAATCTTTCTGCGCATGCTCCAGGAGTTTCAAACTGCGGTTGGGAGAAAGCTAAACTGCGATTATATTCTGTTTATCAAGATGGTTTCTAGATGAAACTTTTAAGCAGTTTAAAGTCTGGAATGTCTGGCAATTCCCCTTGACAGTTTTCAATATTTTATCCTCCTTTTGGCTTATTAGCTTTGTTCCAACCGCAGTTTGAAACTGATTTGAAACTCTGGAGTATGTGCAGAAGGATTCGCACATCAAAGAAGTCTTAAGATTTGAAGGTCCAACGATTTGAACGACGTCAAATTTGATGTCCGAATCTTTCTGCGCATGCTCCAGGGTTTCAAACTGCGGTTGGGAGAAAGCTAAACTGCGATTATCTGTTTATCAAGATGGTTTCTAGATGAAACTTTTTAAGCAGTTTAAAGTCTGGAATGTCTGGCAATTCCCCTTGACAGTTTTCAATATTCCTCCTTTTGGCTACTCTGAAGAGCACCTTTATATTTTATGAATGCAATGGGACATCAATTACACCACTAATTACCTAACCATTTAGTATGTAAGCTTATGGGGTTTAGAAGTGTAAAAAAAAGGTTTAAAAAAAAGTGGTTGAAATTGGGTCAAAAAAATGCATGAGTATAAATTCGGTATTTGAAGGTGTTGTTTTATTCGAATTTTAGAATAAGTTACTTTTTTAATCTTTGTAGGGAAGAGTCCCTATGAAATAAAAGAAAACATAAAAGAGGTGTGAATAAAGAGGTTGCATATTGCAGAGAAGTTGGGCTTTGATGAATCCTCAATTTTGGGATTTGATAGAAAAGTGGAGAGCGGTGTGTATGTGTGTGTGGTTAGTGAAAGAAAGATAGTCGAGAAACTAGGAAGCCGGAAAAAAGAGGAAAAACGGTCTACACACACATGCACCGAAACGTGGATCCCCAAAATACGACCCCGAAGGCCTCCAGCGGAACGCAGAAGGAAAAAAAAAACGGCGGTAAACCAATTTGATGAATTTCTATTTCCAGTTACTTGCATTCGTGCTCGCCGCCCATCATCCACGGCAACTCACATGCGATACCATATTTATACAGCACAATGGGCTCGTGAAAATCGGATCAGGTAAAAATAAACAGAGAGCAATACGGACAAATAATATCAGAAAAAAAAAAATCGGTAACTCATAATCTCACTGCCCTTATTTTATATTTTTTGTTTAATTAATTTTGTGTGTTTTTATTAATCACAGATTAAGTGGAAAACGGTATGTATTTTTGGTACAAAAAATAAGGAGTGAGATTTAAAATGAAATGTCCATTTTTAATCCTGAAAGCGGATGTGGTGGAACGATGATGATGTGTCAAGGTCTGGACTTTTAAAAACATGCACTTCATTGCTCCTGAATATGGTGGTAAGACAATTTTTTATTTTTCATTCATTAAAAAACTCATTTTTTGCATTTTTAATAGGGTAATGACATGACAAAGTTTTCCTTCCCCTTCCCTCTTAAAGTGCAAAAGTTGCTAATTCTTAATATTTTCTTTACAAACGTACTCAAAGAGTTGATTAAAATATTTTAAAAACATTATATAGTTTTTTCTGAGTTTCATTTGTTCACCTAGTAGTTCATTTTTTCAAAATTTTGAACATTTAGGCGTTAAAGTCCATCAAAAGTTAACCTTCGTAAGAAGGTTATTGAAGTATAACCATTAAGATGGTTAATTTTTAAAGGCTTGTAAATCGTAAACCGTTACAGATATTGAAAAAATGCACTAAATAAAATCTGTTGGAAATTTAATTCTCTTTAATTTTTCTTCTATTTTTTTCTCTAGGACGCACTGTTTTCAAGATAATTTATTTAAAAAAAAATTATTTTCCGAAAATGGTGCATCCTAGAAAGAAATAGTTAAGTACAAATTTATAGAAAATTAAATTCTACACTTTATTTATTAGGTGTACAAAATGAAACTCAGCCACAGGGTAAATTTGAATTTTGTAGATTTTAGCCGAGTTTTTTTGTACATCTAATAAAAAACGTTACTAAAATAAACCTAATGATTGCGAAAATGGCATTGGCTGCATCCCAATCCTTACTTTCATTGTTCAGTCAAGATCACAGTGCGTCCTCAGTTCATTGTTGAAAAAATAAAAATAAAAAACGGTGACCTATTTTATCGAGTGATTCATTAATTTATCACAAAATTGAGCAATTTTTCGGGTTATCAACCTTTTACGTTTTGCTGATTTTCTTTTTTTCTGTTTTATTTAGCTGATCCATCGCCGACGGTGGACATGTTCTCATTCGGGATGTGCGCGCTTGAAATGGCCGCGTTGGAAATCCAAGGGAACGGCGATTCAGGGACGCTGGTCACCGACGAGCATATACGACGGACCATCGAAACTTTAGACGACCCCCAACAAAAAGACCTTATTTCAAAGTGCCTTGCCAAAGAGCCCAGCGCCAGGCCTACAGCTAAAGAATTACTATTCCATCCTTTACTTTTCGAAGTTCATTCACTTAAATTACTCGCAGCCGACGCCTACGTCAACGCTATCGGTAAAAAAACAAAACGAAATAATTATTCAAATTAATTTTTCTTTACAGCTAACTTGTCTGAATCGATAACAGACGAAATTGTACAAAGAATGTATCCAAGTGATACGATTTTGGCTGAAATCATTCATCCTGATCTCCTATTATTTTAGAATGTCCGACACAAATGTGACGGAAAAAATTAGAAAAATTCGTTGAAGATGTCAAGTAAGTTATTTTTAGAAACTCGGCTAAAATCTACAAAATTCAAATTTACCCTGTGGCTGAGTTTCATTTTGTACACCTAAAATAAAAATTGATGGAAATTTAATTTTCTATAAATTTGTACTTAATTATTTTTTTCTAGGATGCACCATTTTCGGAAAATAATTTTTTTTTTTAAATAAATTTATCTTGAAAACAGTGCGTCCTAGAGAAAAAATGAATAGAATAAATATTAAAGAGAATTGAATTTCTAACAGATTTTATTTAGTGCATTTTTTCAATATCTGTTACGGTTTATGATTTACATGCCTTTAAAAATTAACCTTCTTAATGGTTATACTTCAATAACCTTCTTACACGGAGAAGGTCAACTTTTGATGGACTTTAACGCCTAAAATGTTTAAAATTTTGAAAAAATGAACTACTAGGTGTACATGTCGGCTAAAATCTACAAAATTCAAATTTACCCTGTGGCTGAGTTTCATTTGGTACACCTAATAGAATTCCTTCTAATTTTTTTTTTTTTAGGTTTGGCATTTATCCGTTGACTGCGTATAAATCGCGGCAGCAAATTCCGCCAGTCTGCGTAGCGAAACCGAGGCCGGTCACTCCTGAATCGAAAGTAACGGAATCTGTCAAATCAAAAAGCCCTGAACCCTACGACATCGAGTCAAGAAGAGTTGTAAACTTTATGTGCAACATTAAGCCTAATGAATCAAATCCTAATCAAATATTGGTAAAGAAATCCACTAATTAATTATAAAAATTAATCATTTTGAATAGATGACTATCCTTTTAAGAATGGACGATAAAATGAACCGACAGCTCACAACCATCGTCTCTGAAAGAGATACTGGTCACGCCCTTTCTCAAGATTTAGTTTATTACGGCTTTATTAATGAGGTGACTAAAATTATTAAGAAATTTTCGTAATTATTTTTTTAGGCGGACAAAGGTATGGTCTGTGGCTTGCTCGATGATATGATCAAAACCGAAGTTATACCGAGAAAGCTTGCGCCAATTCAGAGCGGCGGCGGTGGTGGCATGGGAACTTGCGCCACGCAAGCCTTCCTCCCCATGACGCCCGTCCCACCAATCCAAACATCCAGCTAGTGTCTCTTTTAATTAACGTTTGTACATTGTTATGTATTTATTATAATGTAATTAATCAGAGTATATACACTCTGTAAAAAAATTAGAGCCCTTATACATTCCCCCTCCCCTTTTCGGTCGATCTTTCTTTACTCAGATTAGATTAATTAGTTTTTCTCTTTTTTTTTTCGCTTCGACATAAGTTTTGTTGTATTTATTTATTTTTTTAAATTATTTTTTAAATTTAAAATTGAGTCTTGAAACCATTTTTGGTTCCTTGAAAAATTTTACCACTCAATTTAGATATTAGAAAACAGTAAATATAGACACAGTTTTTTTGTATTATCTTTCATTTTGGCGAGTTAAGAAGTCCCTCTTAGAAATTTAGTCGTTTTATCTAAGTTCTGTTATTAGATTTTTCATTTTCTGATAGAGTAGCAGATGATTGCTATCTCATTTTCAAAAATTTAATAAATCAGGACTTTTCTTAAGTCTTCTACTGTAATTTAGTCAGCGCCATTATGATCAAATTGCTTGAACAGTTTGTATCTTTTAGTACTACAAGGCTCATAACTTTTTTAAAACGTTTTTCCTGCTTTTTTTTTTTTTCCTTATTAATTTTTTTTCTTTGAAACTGAGTAACTCGACCAGTTTAATTGTAACACCCAAATGACTCTGATTTTTATATGTATAATATGTAAGAATATGTGATAATTATATATTTTTTAAAACTGCCAATTTAAAAAAAAAGGAAAAATTAAGTCCGTTGTAAGAGGGAGTTTAAAATGCTTTAAAGGAAGGCGATTCAAGTAGGTTATAACCTCCAGCATTTATTTTTACTTGGTGCCATTTTTTTCCCCCATTTGAAACCCCCCTTTTCGGTCTTCCTTTATTTTTTATTTAATCTTCCTCTGTAAATAATCACTCCCTTGTAAATAAATGTAGGTTCTTCTCTCGCACAAAAGATGGGTTGTACAGGGAAGGAAATTTTTTTTAAATTATGAAATTTATAAAAAAATTGTCAATTTAGGGTCTGAACCTAGCAATTTTTTAAATCTAAATCTTTTTTCCTCAAAGGTTCCTTAAAACACTACAGTTGCTCACAGTTAGAACTTCACTGCTTTTTTTGTTTTTTCCTCTTGAGAATTAATTTTTATGAGGTTGTCGCTTCTGATTTTATTAAAACTTAGCATGTCGGCTCATCTAAAATTAGACATCATAAAAAGTTTTTTTGGTTTCTTAGGCTAAAAAATCAAGATTTTTTTTATTTTGGAGCTTTTGGCTCCTGAGGCCACCTAATTTTTATTAAAATCAGAGATATGCAAAACAAAAGAACATTTTTTTTTCCAAAAAACTATTGAATTTTAGTTAAATTTATAACCTAATAAAATGCGATGTGAAAAAAGATGTTTGGAATCGGAAAAAAAAATTTAAACGACTGAAATGCGCTGCGATAAAGCTGAAGGCTGTTATTATCATTATTAATATTGAATATAGTTATTTCTAGAGTTAGTTTTACTGCAATTTTTGTCCTTGTCAGTGTTTTTACAGAAGGAAATTCATATCAAAATGTTTGCTCTCTGCTCTTCAAGCCTTTGTCTCTGCGGGAAGAGAAGTAAGTGTTCAGTGCTACAAAAAGGTTTTTTTTATTTAAAAAAGGTGCTTTTCTTAGTGTAAAAACATTGGTCAATTATTTTCAATATTATTTCATTATCTTTTTTTTTTTTCTCCATGTTTCCTAAAATTGACGACTTCTCTTCCCCCGCTGGTATCCAATGTAATCAAATTTTCGAAAGGACTGTGAAGGAAATAAAAACAAAAATTGTGGAATTTTCTGTTTTTATACCTTTTTCGACCTCCTGGCGGCTGGTCCAGTATTTCTGGAGTTATAAGGCGCATTTGTTATGTTTTTAGATATTTGTCCTATGGAGTTTTTTTTTTTACTTTTTTTTATGAAGGTCATTTATGTTCTAAAGACAATGGGCTACCTTGTGTTTACCTTAGAGAGCAGCTTGTCGTTCTGCATTGTTTTTAAAATAGTCACGTTTTTGCTATATAAACTACTAAAATACACAAGATAAAATTTCCATTTTTATGGATTGTGAAAAAGGAGAAGGGAAATCTCGTTTTTTTTCTATTTCTCTCTCAGAGTAGAACATAACCGAAATCGTTTCTTATTTACGATTTTCCGGAAAATCGTATTTTTGTATGATAAAAAATCGATCTTCTTATGATTTTTTTTTATGGAAAATCGATCTTCTAATGATTTTTTAAAAACATTACATTTTTTAATTTTTTATAATCATACATTTTTTAAAAATTACGATTTTCTCAAAAAATTGATTAAAAATTACAATTTTCTCAAAAAATTGATTAAAAATTACAATTTTTTCGAGGAATCTTTTAAAAAATTACGATTTTCTCAAAAAAATTGATTAAAAATTACAATTTTCTCAAAAAACTGATAAAAAATTACAATTTTCTCAAAAAATTGATTTAAAATTACAATTTTCTCAAAAAATTGATTAAAAATTACGATTTTCTCAAAAAATTGATTAAAAATTACAATTTTCTCAAAAAATAGATTAAAAATTACGATTTTCTTTAAAAAATTGATTAAAAACTACGATTTTCTCAAAAAGTTGATTAAAAATTACGATTTTCTCAAAAAATTGATTAAAAATTACAATTTTCAAAAACTGATTAAAAATTACAATTTTCTCAAAAAACTTATTCAAAATTACAATTTTTTCAAGAAATCTTTCAGAAAATTACGATATTCTCAAGGAATCTTTTAAAAAATCACGATTTTCTCAAAAATCTTCTAAAAACTACGATTTTTTTTTAAATCTTCTAAAAATTACGATATTCTAAATTTAAAAATCGTTCATTCATTGGTGGGGGGGGGGGGGGGGTAGAATTTGAAGAAAAAAATCTGCCTACCTAATAACTATTTTCTGGAAGTTCAAATATCTCGTTTAATCATACTTCTGCTGGTTGAACTGAGTATGCATTCAACTCTGTTGCACCCAGCCGTTCAATTTAAACAATCAAAGCAATCATAGCATTTCTGTAAATGTGCTAAGAGGTCTTTAGCGTAGGTTTCTTGAGCAATTGAACCTTCATATTCGTTTAATCGCAACACTGCGGACTTTTTATAACTTTTGATTGCTTAGTTCAATTATTTTGCATTGGTCATATCTATTGCTCACAGCTGGTTAATGAGTTATTCTGTTGCATACAGGTGGTTAAATGTACCTAACGTTAAATTCTTTGTCCTAGGTCATCAATGACTTTTTATGTAGATGTTCAACCTTATAAACTTATTCTACTAGTTCACGGTCTCTAGACACGTTCTACTCTATTGCGCCCAGCTGGTTGACTTTCCACGTTTAACTTAGGAGAAATCCTTTGAAGTTTCCGGGTGAAAAGAACGATTGTCGTTCGATTGCGGAGATAAAAGAAAAAGGTGCAACCGCGAATGCAACTCGGGCGTGCGGCTTTTTCCCCTTCACCCTCCGGCAGCTGGGACGTTTTTTGACGTTTCGCCCGTCGCCCTATCCCTTCCACGAGGACCGGACGCCCCACAACTTCCTCCTCCGCTCCTCAAATTAATTCTGAGTAGTCTCAGTTCACCATTCTCGAAAATAACCTTGCATCACCTACGTAGTTCTCTTGTTTATGAATGGGCTGTCGTCGCCAAATGGAGATGAAAACTCCAACTTTTTAATCCTGAACTGTTGAATCGGAAGAATAATGTCGTCTTTATCGCTCCCAAGAGTTCTTCAACAGAGAAAGACGAGTTTGGAACTCGAACGTGAGAACTTTGAGAAGAATCAGGTACTTATTTCATGTTATCTTTTATCGCTATCTCCTTTTTTTTACAATGACTGTTCAGTCAACTACGTTTCTTTAAAACGCCCCGGACAATTCAATTTAAGGGGTTTCGTTTTAATTTTTGTTAATAAGGATTTCCTCTAGACAGTCCTCAAACTTTTCTCCGACGTTTGCTGATGATTTTATGAAGAGCTGGAGTTACTCGATGTTCTTATTCCATTTACATTATGATGATCTGCTTTGCTAATTAGATTTGATATAGCAATTTCTTAGAAGAAATATTTAGCTGCTAGTGTTGCCCAGATGCATCTGGTGAATTAGTCATTGGAAGTAGATATGACTATCAGCTGGGATGGAGTATAGATAGATCTTTCAACATATTCAGGGTCAATTCTTGCCAAAACTTTATCATTCACATTCTTAACTGGGACTTGAAGATTCTTGCGTTAAATGACTTTTATATTGCCAGACGTTGGCCGGATTTTGATTTAGATTGTTCGGTTCTAAGTCGATGAACACAGCTGGGTGCGTTAGATTTGACATTTGATGATGATTTCATGAAGAGCTGGAGTTACTAAATTTTCTAATTTCACTTATAGATCATATATGTTGGTATGTAATTGGGCTTTGCTAATTAGATTGACATAGCTAACTAGTCTAATTTACTTAGTACTTTCTTAGAAGAACTATGTATTTAACTGCTAGTGTTGCCCAGATGCGTTTATTTGGTGAATCGAGTCATTGGAAGTAGATATGACTATCAGCTGGGTATAGAGTATAGACCTTACTCAAGATCTTCAGAGTCAATTCTAGGGTTGATTCGATATGGCCTTTCTTCCGATATTTTATTCGATACGATATTTTTGAAAGATATCATATCGGATCAAATATCGGAAGGAAAATATCGGATGAACCGATATATCGGAAGGAAAATATCGGTTCAAATATCGCAAATATCGGATGAACCGATATATCGGAAGGAAAATATCGGTTCAAATATCGCAAATATCGGATGAACCGATATATCGGAAGGAAAATATCGGTTCAAATATCGCAAATATCGGATGAACCGATATATCGGAAGGAAAATATCGGTTCAAATATCGCAAATATCGGATGAACCGATATATCGGAAGGAAAATATCGGTTCAAATATCGCAAATATCGGATGAACCGATATATCGGAAGGAAAATATCGGTTCAAATATCGCAAATATCGGATGAACCGATATATCGGAAGGAAAATATCGGTTCAAATATCGCAAATATCGGATGAACCGATATATCGGAAGGAAAATATCGGTTCAAATATCGCAAATATCGGATGAACCGATATATCGGAAGGAAAATATCGGTTCAAATATCGCAAATATCGGATGAACCGATATATCGGAAGGAAAATATCGGTTCAAATATCGCAAATATCGGATGAACCGATATATCGGAAGGAAAATATCGGTTCAAATATCGCAAATATCGGATGAACCGATATATCGGAAGGAAAATATCGGTTCAAATATCGCAAATATCGGATGAACCGATATATCGGAAGGAAAATATCGGTTCAAATATCGCAAATATCGGATGAACCGATATATCGGAAGGAAAATATCGGTTCAAATCTCGCAAATATCGGATGAACCGATATGTCGGAAGGAAAATATCGGTTCAAATATCGCAAATATTGGAAGGAAAATATCGATATTCTGATATATCGGATGTATTGCAAAAACCCTAGTCAATTCTCGCCTAAAATAGATCTTTCCCATTCTTCAAAGTGACTTGAAGATTCTTGTATTATATGGCTTAGATATGGCCAGATTTTGACTGGATTAATATTTAGTTCATGCCGTTCGGTTGTAAGTCGATGAACACAGCTGGGTGCGTTGGATTCGGCTGGGTTTTTCCTCCCAAAGCTCATGAACCTTAGCCGCAGAAAGTCTTGGCAATAACAGTGGACCCACCGTTTCCTTCTCCGCTAAGCAGAAGCAGCAAGTGATGTCCTCTTTAACTCCCAACCTTTGAAGCTGCTAACGGAGTTTACAGTATCCAGCGGACCCATTATAATCCTTTGTTTTTGCTCTGCTAGAGCTGGCCTGCTGTTAATCCATGATGGCCTTCTTGGGTTGACCTTGGGTTTGTTTCATAAGCTTCTCTCTTTGCTTGCTCCTGGAAATGTGGCAGTAGAGCTCAGGGCCAATGGTGGTCATTTCTGACCATTTTGTTGACCTTCTCATTGCCCTCCAGCACCAAGCACACTGGATGGAAGGTCTAAAAGACTGAGTTGTTTATGGATATTTCCCCCGGAGTGATTTGTAGTAAACTCGCTCCCAGTCAAACTTTCTTTTAAAACAAATTGCCTTCGATAGAGCCAACTACTGCAGTGAACTTGAATCCGGAACTTGTTCTGCGGGTTGAATTTGACATTTCTGCGAGCTTATTGCAATTTCTGCAAGCTGGAATAGAGCTGTCCGTGCTCATAAGTCTTGGCTTCCTCATTACTTACCTTTGATAATTTTTTACAACCAGAATCAATCAATCTATGCTACACCAACGATATCCACCACGCCTAAAGTCAAAATACTAACTAATCTGAAGTAATCTTTAAAAAGATATGTTATCTTGAACTATCAGTCCTCACCTTTCTGAAGTATGTATAATTGATTTTATGGTTTGAAAAAATGTTCGCATTTACAGACAAAGATTATTTAAATTTGGTAACATAAATAGTTGAATATTAATTTTTTTACTTTGTTCTTTAAAGGCTGTCAGTATAAGCAAAGCGATCAACCAGGTGGAAAATCCGGTGAAGGAGAAACACGTGAGGAGCACGATTCTTGGAACTTTTCATGAAAAATGTGCAGAAACGTTTTGGGCGGTTGTTATGCGACTTCCGCTCAAAGACAACCGAATCGCAGCCTGGAAGTTCTGCCATGTCCTTCACAAAGTGCTCCGTGAAGGTCATCCGCAGTCGCTTCAGGACAGCATCAGGCATGTCTCCATGGTTGAAGACCTCGGAAAACTATGGGTAAACATCTTAATTTAAGAAAATCCTTATTTTTGTATTTTAGGGACATTTAGTACGTGATTGCTACGGAAGGCTCATTTTAGAATATTGCCAGTTGTTATGTTGCAAAATTAATTTTCATCGAAGGAACCCGAGGATACCAGGAAATCTTCAGCTGAGCTCCGACGAGCTCGACACAATAGGCGAAAACGATGTCAACAATTATTTTCAATTATGCGTAGAAATGTTTGATTATATGGATGAAATATTAAAACTTCAATTTGCAAGTAAGTTTGATTTGAAAACGAGGGCTTTTTAAGTTTTTGTGATAGTTTTTGATTCGCTGGATCGATCAAGATCAAATTCAATGACCACCAGCGGGCAGTGTCGTCTTGCTCCTCTCATCCCGATGATTCAGGACTCATCGCAGCTTTATGACTCTTGCGTCAAATTGCTTTTTAAACTCCACGCTTCTCTCCCTCAAGATTTACTCGCCGGCCACCGAACTCGCTTTTTCGACCAGTTCAAAAAGCTTAGCACTTTTTACGTAGCGTCAAGTCAACTACAATATTTTAAATTCTTAATTCAAATACCAACTCTTCCTAGCGTATGTTTTTTTTTCTATGCTTCTTTTTCTTTTAATTTTATATTGTAGAACCCTCCGAATTTCTTGATACAAGCCGAGCTTGGATCGTATGTGACACCTGTCGTCATTTTACCTCCCGAAGAAGAAGCTGCAGATACGACAGATTTGCAGTCGTTGACGGGTGAACTTGTCGATCTCAATTCCCCTGTTTCAAATGGAAACACATCTCCAGAAGTTATTGCTGAAAGGTTTATTTAGGAAGAAAAAAAGAAGATATGCTTAATTTTTTATTTAGGGACAGTTTAATCGAACACCTTCAAAATGAACTTGCACGATATAGAAACGAAATGACAAAAATAATGTCTGAACATCAAAAAACAATCAGCGAACTGAATGAAAGGATAAATTATTTAGAAACAGACATTTCCAAAAAGGTAACTATACACACTGTTGGGCGTAATAGTAATCGCAATTACGATTGTAATCGCAAGTTTCTTAATTACGATTACAATTATAATCATAATCGTAATTCCGATTACAATTACAATCGTATTCGTATTTTTCTGCGATTACGAGTGTAATCGTATTTTTTTTTCTGCGATTACAATTTAACTTTTTATAAATTTGTACTTAATTATTTTTTCTAGGATGCACCATTTTCGAAAATAATTTTTTTTGAAATAAATTTATCTTGAAAACAGTGCGTCCTAGAGAAAAAATGAATAGAATAAAAATTAAAGAGAATTGAATTTCCAACTGATTTTATTTAGTGCATTTTTTCAATATCTGTAACGGTTTACGATTTACATGCCTTTAAAAATTAACCTTCTTAATGGTTATACTTCAATAACCTTCTTAAACGGAGAAGGTCAACTTTTGATGGACTTTAACGCCTAAAATGTTCAACATTTTGAAAAAATGAACTACTAGGTGTACAAAATTCAAAACCCTGTGGCTGAGTTTCATTTTGTACACCTAATAGTTTACATTTAACTTTTTTTCCGATCTTCAATAGTTAAAAATATAAAAGGGGCGATCCATTACTTCTGTGAATTTTTCTGATAACATTTTTGAAATCGCTATTTTTTTAGGAGAGTGAACTAGTCGCAGAAAGATTACTTAAGTCTAAAATAGAACAAAAATCTGAAGATTTTGACAGTAAGTGAACGATAGACTTTTTTTTAAAAAAGATTTTAATTTTATTCTAGAACAAATGAAATTGAGAGATGAGAAATTTTTAAAAATGAAAGAAATTTACGGGCAGTTGCGTGAGGAGCATATTCAACTTTTGAGGCAGGTATGTACGGTTTAGGGACACCCTGTAGACGATTGTTGCCCACACAGTGCTTTTCCGATTCACTGTAGTGTTCAAAAGGGAATTTTGAAAAAAGAAAAAGTTTTATTTATAAGTTTGTTATAAATTGCGGTCGTAGAAAGCAGGTGTCGACAAAGCGCTCAGAGGTTCGGACAAAATGACCAAATTTGCAAGGTCGGCAAACAACGTCTTACTTAAAATTGTAAGCCTTATAATTTTATTCTTTATTGCTCGACATTCTTGCTATGGAAAAACGCATGGATCGGAATCCACATCAAGCACAAGATTTCTTCGTTTTGTATATAATTTTGGGTGACGGAAATATTTTTGTAAATATTTTCTATTCCTGTTGAAATCGCAACTTTCACTTTTTTTTTCTCCCCAGAAAATTCAATGAGCTTTCGGAAGGGTTTTGGTCGGAGAAATCATTAAATTTTTGTTTAAAAAAAATTTCTTTTTTGTAGAAAGCAGATGTGGATAGGCAGCTTACGAGTATGAAAAGCGAGGTGGATTTGGACTCGGGAAGAAGAAGCCAGCTTGAAGAACTTGCTCAGGAACTAGCGACACTTCAGGCCTCTGCAGATGCTGCCGCTGAGCAAAAACAAGTTTGTCCTCTAATTTTTATCAAATCATTTTTACTTCTCTCATCCGCAGACTTTGGAATACAAACTTGAGTTTGTTACAAAAGAAAAAGCGCATACTGAAAGCGAACTTCAAGATCTTCTAAGTCAAAAACGAGAAGTTGACAAAAAACTAGAAGAAGCCGAGAAGAACTTAAGATCTAAAGAGGATCTCTTAAAACAGCAATTTGGTATTCAATATTCATTTTGTTTTATAGTAATTATTTTGTTGTTTTATTAGAAAAAATAGTCCAGGAATCTGAGGAAATAATCAAAAATGCTATTCATGAGGTTGATAATCCTGCATTTTCATCTTCAACATGTTCTATAGGTAAGTCTTTATTTTGATCCTTATGCTTTCTCAAAATTTCGTCTTCCCTTGTAACTTACTCAGTAGAATTGATGAAAATAAAAAATTCTAGATAGATGGGAGAAATTTGAACTGTTCATGGCAGTTTTGGGCGTAATCGTAATCGCAAGTTTCTTGATTACAATTATAATCGTAATCGTAATTCCGATTACGATTACAATCGTATTTGTATTTTTTTTTCTGCGATTACAATCGTAATTGTATTCTTTTTTCTGCAATTACCATTATAATCGTATTTTTTTCTGCGATTACAATCGTAATCACATTTTTTCCAGCGATTACGGGCGTAATCGTATGTTCGTTTGCGTTTACAGCTTGTATATGACATTTTTACTGAGATTACATGATGTAAGCGATAATGTAGCCGTAAACGCTAACAAAAATACGATTACGCCCGTAATCGCTAAAAAAAATGCAATTATCGCAGAAAAAAATACGATTACGATTGTAATCGCAGAAAAAAATACGATTACAGTTGTAATGGTAAAAAAAATGTGATTACAATCGTAATCGCAGAAAAAAATTACAATTACGGTTGTAATCGTAAAAAAATGCGATTACAATCGTAATCGCAGAAAAAATACGAATGCGATTGTAATCGTAATTGGAATTACGATTAGGATTATAATTGTAATCGATACGATTATAATTGTGGGCGAAGGCGTTCATTTTTTCTACCTTCTGTTGTTATCTTTAACTTTTCGTCTATAATTCACTAACAGCTTTATGCAAAAATAAAATTTTACTGGCCCCTACAAGAACTCCCTCTAATTAGGGCAACCTAACAGTTTTTTCATACCTTATGTCGTTTCCTTCCTACATATCGGTTCGTCCGATATTTCCTACATATCGGTTCATCCGATATTTTCCTTCCAATATACCGGTTTATCCGATATTTTCCTTCCGATATATCGGTTCATCCGATATTTTCCTTCCGATATATCGGTTCATCCGATATTTTCCTTCCTACATATCGGTTCATCCGATATTTTCCTTCCTACATATCGGTTCATCCGATATTTTCCTTCTGATATATCGGTTCATCCGATATCTTCCTTCCGATATATCGGTTCATCCGATATTTTCCTTCCGATATATCGGAAGGCCATATCGAATCAACCCTAATAAGGGGGCTTAAAATTCAGAAAAAAAATCTATTAAATACTGTTCTACTACCTCGAAAAATCTTATAAAATTATGAAAGGTACATTTTAGGTCCCTCTAAAAGTAGTTTTAATTTGGTGTCGCCACCTTAAAGGGAACCATTTTTTCCGGCCTCTTAAAAGTTATAAAAATTAATTTTTCACTCTTAAAAGTTTGTAAAAAATTTCAAAAAATTCTCAAACATGCGTCTTTTGATCATAAACAATTGACAAAAAAATGAGCTCTGTGGTATCATTAGTTCTTGCGATATTGAGGTTTTCGTACAAAAGAAATAACCCGTTTTTTCGTGAACTGTTCGGTTTTTGATCTAAAATTTATGTTATCACATAGAGAGGCATCTTCTGGAATTTTTTCGGCCGAATAGCCCCCTTACAGCCATTTCCAAAAACAGTCTATTGAGGGTATAAAATTAACTATCTTTTCAAAAATTTAAAAAGAATTAAGGCTTCAAGAGAATTCGGCCCCCAGTGTTCTTGCGACTGCTTCTAAGTTACAAAACAATCTTGGATTTCCATTTTTGTTTAATACTAGGCAGTAAGTTGAAGGGTTAATAACAAAATTAAATGGAAGTAATAAATTTTAATAAAATAAAACACAATGGAGAATGGTGCGATTGCATTTCTGTTCAAAGAGCGAAAGCAAATTATCAATTTCATTATCTAAGTCTTCAGTGTTGGACATTAAAGTAAGAAGTTCGCAGATTAAAAAAGCTCCAATAGTCGCTTCCTCGTGGTTGTCCTGTATGTCGATGTTGAGAACGTGAACGCTTGCGCTATCAACGCAAACTCTGTTCTCGAAGTATTCGAGTACTTGGTCATAAACACGTTCTTCGCAGGTGACGACGACGTCGAATTTCTGTTTCGTCTCTTGAAACCTTTCAGGCCTCAATTTTATCCGTCTGTTTCTGTCGATCATATGAAGCAAACCGTTTTGCGTATAAAAAGATTTGTCTTTTCTCTCTAAATCTTGGTAAATCTGATCGTATGTCGTGCTGAAGTCGTAGACGTTGGGTCGGTCGGCGGCCATGCCTGGAAGTTTCACTTTATCGCCCGTTCCGAAGGATTTCACTTTGAAGCCTTTCTTGCTTAAATATGCGTGCGCTTCCATACTTCGATTCATGTTGCTCGAACAGACTACTGCCACATTCAATGCTGACGAAGGCATCCTTCAATAGTCTTTATTTAATAAAATATTAATTTAAAAAATTCAAATACGCAATGTTCAACCTTCAAAAAGTATTTAAAACACAATAAATTAAACATTTTCTAAAACCATTCAAGTTGGGCAAAGTAAAAGTTCAAAATTGACAATGGAAGGTTACTTTTTAGTAAACATCCAGAAGTACCAACTATGCGGTTATAATATCCCGACTATATTAATACCAGGGTGTGTTTTTCATAATGTAAATACATCTAAAACTTGAGAAATTCGTATACCAAATGGAGTCGATTCCTTGTCCAAAAAAGGGGGGGGGGGGGTTTACATTTAACTTTTTTTTCTAGGACGAAAATTATTGAAGTTATATGACCGTTCCTGGTACAAAAATTTAAAAACTCTACCTTAAAAGTGCTCCAATCGAAAAAATTACCTAAGTAAAAGTTGCTTAAAATTGAGGATAGAATCGAGTAAAAGCATAAAAACATAGGGTTCCCATTTAAAATAACGAAGTTAACACCTCTCTGCGCCACCCTGTATACCTAAACCTAAATCTACCAAATGGAGTCGATTCCTTGTCCAAAAATAAGGGGGCTTACCTTTAACTTTTTTTTTCTAGGACTGAATGCTTTACCGTAAAGTTGATGGTCCACTCTAGTTGGGACACCCTGTATATTAACTTCCCCTACTCTGAGGAGGTGCCCAATAGGGCAAGCTCCTGATTAGTACTTTTTAACGTAATTTATCATAAAATTTATGTAAAAAAAAAAAAACGAATTTGTGGGAAATAATGTGAATTTTATTAAAATTCATTTTTCTATACAAATTTCTAGATTTTCTAAAATTTGCCTTTTTTTAGATTACTTTTCGTCTCTGGCAGACGGCCTTCATACAAGTATAACTTCGGTAGAGAAGGAAATAACAGCTGATGGTATAGTGAGACTCGCACACCAAACTGCGGAGTTTGTCTTACTCGGAAAAGCAACATCGAATATTTCGCCTGATATCGAGTTCGGCGAGCGGATGGGTGAAGTCTGCAAAAAAGTCGGCGAAACGTGTCTTTTATCTTTGAAAGATGCTCGAAACGGGCCTGTAACTATGAAGGATATGAAAGATACTATTTTGGACCTACTTACGATGGTTAGCCAACTTCAGTCGAACCTTCAAACTAGTTCGACTTCCGTTGAAGACCTTGTCGAGTCTGAATTGGCTGCGATGGACAAAGCGATTGAAGAAGCCGCTAAGAAAATCGAAGAAATGCTTTCCAACTCCCGTGCTGCGGACTCCGGCCTCAAACTTGAAGTCAACGAAAAAATACTCGACTCCTGTACTGGGCTCATGCACGCAATACGAATTTTAGTTCAAAAATCAAGAATTTTACAAGCAGAAATTGTTTCACAAGGAAAAGTAAGTTTAACTTTCTCTAATTAAATTTGTTCAAAAAAATTTTCTTGAAGGGAACGGCTTCTGCGAAAGAATTCTACAAAAGAAACCATCAATGGACAGAAGGTCTTATTTCTGCAGCAAAGGCAGTTGGAATGGGAGCCACTTATTTGCTGTAATATAAATAGTTTTATTGTTTTTTTTTTTTTATAATGAACCATTTCAGTGAAGCTGCTGATGAAGTGGTGACTGGTGGTGGTAAGATAGAACTAGTAATGGCTGCAGCTCAAGGTATTTCTGCCAGCACTGCTCAGCTAGTTGTGGCAAGTCGTGTGAAAGCGGAGCGAGGAAGCAAAAGCTTAGAGCAACTCACAGGCGCTTCTCGAGGCGTCACTGGAGCAACTGCGGGCGTTTTAACAAACGCCAAAGCTTGCGTACAACTAGTAGAACAATCTGGTAAGTTTATGAGAAGAAAAGAAAAAAATGTTGATTCTTTTCAGATGATCTGGACGTTTCTGGGCTCACATTGCATAACGCTAAACGTCTTGAAATGGAATCCCAAGTGAAGGTCTTGGAATTGGAAAACTCGCTGGTAAAAGAGCGACTCAAATTGGCCGCCCTGAGACGTCATCACTACTCGCTCGCTCCGGACAACGAGCAAATATCACCTACATGAGGAACGATTACCATAAGTGGAACAACCGTATCATTCAAATCATTACGTTCCACTTAAAATAACTTTTTTAAAAATCATTTTAAAGCTTTAATTGTATAATTTTTAATAAAAAGTATCATTCCTACTTAATTTTATAATTTTTCATTTTAAAAAACATTTACCCCCACAATGAAGGTTCATTTTTAACCAAGCAAAACTTAAAATTGATCTTTTCTCCACTTTTGTTACCTTTTAACTGATAATCGAATTTTTAATTTAAAAGCCAAAGAATGATTATCAATATTTTTTAATGGGATCTTCATTTATAACCTTCTACAAATAACCAGTGAAAGGTTCATTTTTAATCTCCTTATTACATTTATTGACTATCTTAGAAGTTGACAATTTTAAAAATACACTTTGACCCATTTGCCTTTTGCTGGCTCATTAATAAAACTAAGACTAATAATCAGAAATCAAGAGGGGAGATACTGAAAATATTTTTTTAAAAAGAAACAATTTGTATAAGATGTTAGAAATATTAGGTAGTGCTTTTGTTTTACCTTACCATTTACATTTATCAAAAATATATACTTCTAATCGTCTAATCCAAAATTGGTTGCTGGGTGTGGAAAAAAAAAAAGCCAAGGAAAATATTGTTGTCATAATAAAGCTTTTTGCAGAAGATTTTTAATTTCTTTGATGAGAATTTTTTAAAGTTCAAAATTATAAGTTTATTTCTTTGGTTTATGTTTTCTTTTCAATCCATCGACAAAGCTAAGTTGTTAATTTTTTGTAACAAACGAAAATTCAGGGTTTATTTCTTTTTAATTCATGCATATTATGATGTTTTTAAAAGTCATTAATTTCTCAAAATTGAGTAAATATAGGGTTTACCATGTTTATATATTTTTAATAATAAAGTTTTACTTTATGAAAATTGGTTTAGTTCAATTGCTACCTAATTCCTTTGTAGAATTGAATTTTCGATTGAGTCCGTTGTAGGAAGAATATCTATTAGGTGTACAAAATGAAACTCAGCCACAGGGTAAATTTGAATTTTGTAGATTTTAGCCGAGTTTCATTTTGTACGCCTAGTAGTTCATTTTTTCAAAATTTTGAACATTTTAGGCGTTAAAGTCCATCAAAAGTTGACCTTCTCCGTGTAAGAAGGTTATTGAAGTATAACCATTAAGAAGGTTAATTTTTAATGGCTTGTAAATCGTAATCCGTTACAGATATTGAAAAAATGCACTAAATAAAATCAGTTGGAAATTCAATTCTCTTTAATTTTTATTCTATTCATTTTTTCTCTAGGACGCACTGTTTTCAAGATAAATTAATTTTTTTTAAAAATTATTTTCCAAAAATGATGCATCCTAGAAAAAAATAATTAAGTGCAAATTTATAGAGAATTAAATTTCCTACAAGTTTTATTTATTAGGTGTACTAAATGAAACTCAGCGACGGGGTAAATTTGAATTTTGTAGATTTTAGCCGAGTTTCATTTTGTACACCATCGTAGGAAGAATATCTAGCTGGTAATATAAAAAATATTACAAAAAAAAAGTTAATTTTATTTACAAATTAAACATTTATCAATAAAACATAGATCTTAGTAATTATAATCTAAAAATTATTTACAAAAGTCCTTTAAAAAATAAGTTGGCTTAAAAAAATTGTTGGCTTTGGTCAGTACAAAGTGTCGGTGGTTGCTTGATCAGAGCCCATGTGGGATCTTCGGGTTGAGTCGGTCGACCATGAGAATGAAGGAGGTCTTAAGGGTTTGTCGTCGTTATGGCGGACGGCGAGTCCTCGAATCACTTTGTCCGTGCATGTGAAGGCGAGGAAAATGAAGAGACCTTGAAGGGTATTGAGAGCGATGAAGACGTACCAGAGAACTTCGACGTCTAAAGTTCCGGCGATGAGGCCCATCGTCCATGTGAGACCCATGACTACGGCGAGTCGGACGTAAAGCCTGAAGTCTCTCTGTGTGCTCGCACTCGCTGTAAACTTCGTAGTCGACGTCGTCGAATAAATCATGTGTGCCGAACTGGCGAAAAATGTTATATTGAGCGCCATTATTATGGCAAGAGGTGCGGCGAAAAAAGCCAAAAGCGGTTTACTCTGTCCGAACCAGCATGAATAGACTGCGAACTCCGGCCTCCACTCTTTCGGTATTTCAGGTGTCAACTCAACCCAAATCGCTCCTCCTACGATCACTGCAGGAGCGGTCCAACTCCAGATGGAATAAATAAAAAATTTCCTCCATTGTTTTCCAGCGGAGACCCGTAATTCGGCAGTCGCCAATCTTAAAGTCCTCCAGACGTCAAAGGCCATCGTGAGCATCCACATAAAGGAAGCTAAAAACGCGTAAAAAGTGATGACGGCAATAACGAAACACGGGATCCCTTCCAAAACTTGACCAGCCATAAAAGTCGTGTAGGCCACCAACAATGAGACGCAAAGGGACGCCAAATTTTTTCCAGATAGATTTCTCAATTCGGATACCAATGCAAACGCAGTCAAATGAAGAATAAGAAATATGATTGAAATACCGAGCCCAGCGTACGTAACGTAACCCATATAAACTCCAAATTTATCGACCAGTTTGATTCCTAAAGCTCCAATACAAATTTCTAACTTCCCGTCATCTGTTATCATGAAGTCGCCTTCTTCAAAACGTTTTTTATACTGCGGGACGTAAACTGAACGATTCTCCATAGAAAACTCTTCTCTTTCTAAAATGAATTTCGAACAGGGTTCCAAATCGGTGTTATTTTCTTTGGGGACGAAGACGACCGTCGAGTTCGTAAGTTTGGCAGAGTTGTCTACAAGGTAGTAGTGCTTGTTGGCTTTCAGCTCGGTGATGATGGAACGGCACCGTTTAAAGAATGGATCGTAAAGTTGATCTTCGGCGCAAGGTTCGACCATTCCGACTTGTTTGGCGCTCAGGTCGAAAAGAACAGAAAATGCGATCGGGCTGAAATCTCTGGTGTTCGAAAATCTGAAGAGTATCTGGGCACATTGAAGATGTTGAAGGGCGACGTTATTGCACATCGCGCAATGCGGGTTTCGAAAAGTCGCATCCGAATCGTAAACCAAAGATGTGTAAGCTTCACATCGACTTCGAACTTCAACGTTTGTCCAGTTCACAGCACAAGTTTTAACCACACCACTTGGACAACGACGAATGATATGAACGGCAGTTTCAGGAATCACAGGATCCACGACACATGAGTAAAATTTGTTATCCAATTTGAACCCCCACGATTTTTTCGTTTTGTCGAAATCAATCATGTTGGAAACTGTTTGGACGGTGAGATTAAATGGTATCTGGTCACATTCGATATGTGGATGCCAGACGTGAAGGTCGTAGTGGTCATCGTGGCACATCGAGCAGTAGAGATTTCTATAAGTGATGCCGGTATTGTTGCTGGTGACGGGTACTCCTGCCATCGGATCTTTCGGGTTTTCGCTCGCTTTCTCGCAGGCGGAACGTACTGCCATATCTCCCCATCTAGGAGGGCATGATGTCTGCATGTAGATACCACCGAATTGCTTCAACGTGACGCAGCTAAACGTGGCAGAACCTCGGCGCTGTTCATCGACGTCAAAATGCGGCGAATCCGTGCAGCAATCGCCATACCGCGAACACTGCTTATCACACATACAGTTCCTGTCTTTCCAGTCCACTATGTCAGCAATTCTTGAATTTTTTGAATTTTTCATCAACGAACAATTCGCCCTCCAATCACAGGTCCTGAAAATAAAACATAAGAATTCACCAAGTTATCCATAATTCGAACATACTTATTCGCTCCTTCCAAATCCCAGTGACTTATCGAAAGAGAGGCCACATATTTTCCGAATACTAACATCAGCAGAAGCCTGAACAGTCTCCTTTCAACACTGGAACAAATAAAAAAGTTATAAAACATGTTTAGAACAGGTTTTAAGTTAATTTCATCCTCAATAAGCAATCGGTGATATGCTTCCTGAGCAAAAAACATAATTCCGTGTTATTAAATGCATTATTCTTCACACGTTATGCAATTTCCCTTCTTGCGCAGATTTTGAACGAATTAATGGCCGATTTTTTCCCCTTCATCAACCGGAATCGATTTTTAATAAAATACCTTATCATATTAGCGCAAATCGACATCAAAGATTGCTGGCCAACGTCAGAGAGTGATTGAAACGAGGAAAACATTGTATGAACTTAAAAGTTTCCCACCAATCTCAAGGTTTTATTTAATTACTTAGTAATCCGCAGTGCCTGTCTATTTAAAATAATCCTTCCCACCAATTTTCAGCTGATTTCGAAGCAATTGAGAACTGCTGGGGTAGCTAAACTTTCTGCAATGGAGATGGGCGGATTTAGGTCTTTGATCTGGGGGATGCGAGCTCCGCAGAATTCTTAAGCCAAAGCCCCAAAATGGTCAGGTTGTAAGCCTAAAAAGGTAGCCTATTTTTATAATCTAACACAGGGGTTCTCCCTAGTGATGAATATCGCTGTAACCAGAATAAATAGCGTTTTTAAGTGTTTAATTCTTTAAAAGACGAGTCATTTCTCACATTTTCGCATTATTTTAAATAACAATTCACAGAAATAGAAGGTTTCCTCGGTTTCAGACAGAGAAACCCCATATTTAGAGAATTTTTTTGGAGTTTTCCGAGATAGGAAGGGGTTTTAGACAACCATCGACGGCCCTTAACGGCTCCTTTAACTTAAAAAACGGCTCCTTTAACTTAAAGAACGGCCCCTTTAACTTAAAGAATGGCTCCTTTAACTAAAAGAACGGCTCCTTTAACTTAAAGAACGCCTCTTATAACTTAAAGAACGGCTCTTTTAACTTGAAGAACGGCTCTTTTAACTTAAAGAACGGCTCTTTTAACTTGAAGAACGGCTCTTTTAACTTGAAGAACGGCTCTTTTAACTTAAAGAACGCCTCTTTTAATTTTAAGCCCGAGCCCGAAAAGGATACCCCAGGAAACAAAAAAAAAACATGGTAATATCTACTTACATATTCTGAACATAGTTCATTTTAAATTTAGTTTTCAACCTTCTTAAACATAAATGCACATTCGACACATAAGTTTCACGAATCACTCGTAACTGAAAACTGACCTTCCGCCTGACCGGCGAGTTTGTTTTGAGTCATCGGAAGGATTTAGCCTCAAGAGAGGGGAAAAGAAGGAAAGGGGAATCCCGAGGAAACCCCAAACGTAAAGAGAATCCCAATGGAAAAACTGAAAAGATTTCATTGTTTCTTTTCGAAGGACGGTAAATAAAAAGAAATTTGACGTTGAGGTTTTGCCAAAATCAAGGGCAGGACCGTTTAAGTTTATAATTAACGCATAAATTGCCTATTAATTTCAAATTATTGTTCATTAGAGAAATTTCTTTTGGTAAAATTCCGTTACATTCGAAATACAGTACGAGTTTGAAGAGCTTCAAACGAATACTTCCTTAAAGAGAAGGAACAATATAGGAGGGGGAAGTATAACGGAGGGTTTAAGGAGAGGGAAGTATAAACCTATATAATATAAACAATAAAAGTTTATAAACAATATAGGGCATAAGGTTTTTTTTTTCGAAATTTTTGGTTGTTTTTATTTTTTCGAAAAATTTTTAGTTAGGTATTTTTCCATTTTTTTTTTTAATTTGCAGTTTTTTTTT
Organism: Orius insidiosus; assembly: GCA_014119065.1. Lineage (NCBI taxonomy): Eukaryota > Metazoa > Arthropoda > Insecta > Hemiptera > Anthocoridae > Orius > Orius insidiosus. Next base: position 74,427 of record JACGAQ010000395.1, on the reverse strand, counting down.
CACGAAAATTTTTTAAGTTTTTTTATTTTTTCAAAAATTTTTATAAGCATTAAGGAAGAAGTAATTGGCTTTCTCCCCAAGGGATGCGTCTCTACCGAAGGGTGGAAGTATCACATTTCTCCCTGCTAAAAATTAAAAAAAAAAAAATAATTACACCGAAAATTCGTTAAAAAGTACTGGTCTGGAGCTGGCCCCGACGGGAACTTCCTTAAAGAGAAGTATCTATATAGGAGGGGGAAGTATATGGGAGGAGAAGTATAACGGAGTGGGAAGTATGTGGGAGGGGAAGTATAACGGAGGGGGAAGTATAACGGAGTAGGAAGTATAATATGGGAGGGGAAGTATAACGGAGGGGGAAGTATAACGAACGGGGAAGTATAACGGAGGGGAAAGTATAAGGAAGGGGAAAGTATAACAGAGGGGGAAGTATAAGGGAACGAAAGTATAAAGGAAGGGGATGTAGTAGGGAGGGAAAGTATAAAGGAGAATTTTCCAAGTTAGTTTTTTCGAAAAATTTTTCGGGCTTTTTTTTTTTTTTTTTTTTTTTTTTTTCGAAAAATTTTCTAAGTTCTTTTTTTCGAAAAATTTTCCGGGTTTTCCTTTTTTTTTTTTTTTTTTTTCGAAAAATTTTTTAAGTTCTTTTTTTCGAAAAATTTTCGAAGTTCTTTTTTTTGAAAAATGTTTTAAGTTTTTTTGTCCCCAAAAAAATTTTTTTTTTTTCAAAAAATTTTCAAAGTTTTTTTCGAAAATTTTCCGGGTTTTCCTTTTTTTTTTTCGAAAAATTTTTTAAGTTCTTTTTTTCGAAAAATTTTCTAAGTTCTTTTTTTTGAAAAAAAAAAAATTTTATTTCGAAAAATTTTCCGGGTTTTTTCTTCTTTTCTTTTTTTCTTTTTTCTTTTTTTTTTGAAAAATTTTTAAGTTCTTTTTTTCGAAAAATTTTCTAAGTGTGGAGGTAGAAATAATGGGCTCTTTGGCCTAGGGATGTGCCTCTCGTAAAGGGTAGAAGTACGAAATTTCTCCCTACTAATAAAAATAGTAATTAAAAAGTGGCAATTTTTTTGCACCAAAAATTCTTAAAAAATATAAGGAGTAATTGGTGAAAATTTGGTGAAAATCGGATTAACGGTTCGGCCGCAGCGAATTTTTGAAAATTTCAAACAGACATATCTCCGCCATTTTTTCGAAATTCAAAAATCCCCCTCGTCATATTCTTCTTCACCGGCTAAAGAAATTTGTGTGAAAATTTGGTGAAAATCGGATGAAAACTGTGGCCGTAAAGTGTTCCGGAAAAAAATGCTACGGACGGCGTAACGGCCGGCCGGCCGTCCGGAACAACAGACAAAGTTGAGATCGGTAAAGATCAATATTCGATTTGACCCTCCGGGGTCTGGAAGACCCTTCCCCAAAAACCCGACGTCGAGGGTATCGCAATAACTTCTTTAAGGAAGTTAATATAAGAAGTATTTGATGAAAATTTAGAGAAAATTTTCAACCTAAAAACTCGTTTTTCTCGCTTATTATTGCGTTTCAGGGGTTTTTGAGGGCAAAAAAATTTTAAAAAAATTTCGACTTAAAAACCCGTTTTTCTCGCTTATTATTGCGTTTCAGGGGTTTTTGAGGCTTGAAACGGAAGACTATTGGGGGATCTTCTACATCCAAGAAATAATTTCGAGGCAAAAAATTGAAAAAAATTTTCGACCTAAAAACTCGTTTTTCTCGCTAATTATTGCGTTTCAGGGGTTTCAGACAGATCTCCGCCATTTTTTCGAAATTCAAAAATCTCTCTCGTCACAATTTTGCTCAACTATTTAGGAAGGTTTTGCTATAATTTGGTGAAAATCGGTTCAAAAGTGTGGCCGTAAAGCTTCGGGAAAAAACGCTACGGCCGGCCGGAACCACAGACAAAGTTGAAATCGGTGTAGATTCATAATCGATTTGACCCTCTGGGGTCTGGAAGACCCTTCCCCAAAAACTCGAAGAGGAGGGTATCACAATAACTTCTTGAAGGAAGTTAATAAAAGAAAGGTTTTATAATAATAGAATTTCGCGATAATCATTTATCGAGTTATCAAGAAGCCATTATTGATTTAGCCTACATAATCGGAAGACGGGAAGTCCCACCATCTTTTGTCACCTATGTCGCAACTAATTTTTTATAGACTGCAAACTCGTGTTTATGAATAATTACAGCGCACTGAGATTGCAAAGCGTAAAGATATTCATCGACTTTCCCACAGCTCGAGATAATGATTAGTACATCAAAATGAATAAAGGGTGCATCTCGATATACTCAAGGACGACTTAACTACACGATCTTTTTTCATATCCATATTTTTTTTTAGTTCCTTGAGAGATGTCACGTAAATTCGTGCGCTTATTGAAGACCGATTTTCCCTTTAACCGCACTCACGGTCAAGGTTGGAAAGTCAAGTTGTATACCTACTAAGCCTTCTTTGGCTTAGAAATCGAAGTGAGGAAAAGTTAAACTTTGATTAGTATGCTCAAGTATTCTTGAGGAGCGAAAGTTCCGTTTAAACAAGCAAATTAGTGTTTTTAGGAAATAACGGTCACTTTGATTTCGTGTTAAAAATTGTATGCGTTTTTATTTTTTAAACCTCCATTTTGCTCTTGGTGATTTCCCCCCAAAAGAGCTAAAATCAAGGATTATAATCCTAAACATCGTTCATGTTTTAATATTAATATTTAGATCTGGAGTATTTTAGGTCAAAATGCTCTCTATATTTGATTAAATTTTCAAACTAATTCAAATTAATGGGCCATAAAAATTTTTACGACGCCGCACCCTTCATTATGATAGAAATTGAGTTGTTAATAGCTAAGAAACGCTTACCGGCCTATTATTACGACATATTAGGCAAGTGCCTTCGAAATAAACTATTAATTCATAATTTAGTACTGAGGTGTTTAAAGAAAATTAAACCTACGAGTTTTAACTTCCTTAAAGAAGTTATTGTTTTACCCTCTTTGCTGGTTTTTGGGGAAGGGTTTTTGGTTAAAATATTAGGTGTACAAAATGAAACTCAGCCACAGGGTAAATTTGAATTTTGTAGATTTTAGCCGAGTTTCATTTTGTACACCTAGTAGTTCATTTTTTCAAAATTTAAACATTTTAGGCGTTAAAGTCCATCAAAAGTTGACCTTCTCCGTGTAAGAAGGTTATTGAAGTATAACCATTAAAAGGTTAATTTTTAAAGGCTTGTAAATCGTAAACCGTTACAGATAATGAAAAAATGCACTAAATAAAATCTGTTGGAAATTTAATTCCCTTTAATTTTTATTCTATTCATTTTTTCTCTAGGACGCACTGTTTTCAAGATAAATTTATTTTAAAAAAAAATTATTTTCCGAAAATGGTGCATCCTAGAAAAAAATAATTAAGTGCAAATTTATAGAGAATTAAATTTCCTACAATTTTATTTATTAGGTGTACAAAATGAAACTCAGCCACAGGGTAAATTTGAATTTTGTAGATTTTAGCCGAGTTTCATTTTGTACACCTAATAACAAGGAAAATGCTTGAAAATGCACTAACGCTTGCCTTTTGAGGCCCTGAAGGCACTTCCGCGATTCGAATCATCAGGAAAAGCGGTTGATGACCATTCATAAAAATCCTTTCGGATGACATAAGAAACGGCAAGAATTATTTAACGAAATTCACCTGAAAGATACCTCCATATGGATTGTTTTTGCCTTTGTAATTAAGAGGCTTTGTTGCCTAATCACGTGAAAAACGCTATGATTAATGGACGTGTGAATGAAGAGCGTCTTAACACTCCCAACTGTTTGCAATACTTTTTAAAACAAGATGAAATATTATTTATGTCAAAAATGTTACACCACGATTTTCCTCTATTTTATCATCATTTTAACTTCCTTAAAGAAGTTATTGTGATACGCTCGACGTCTTTATTTTAGTAGGGAGAAATTTCGTACTTCTACCCTTTACGAGAGGCACATCCCTAGGCCAAAGAGCCCATTATTTCTACCTTGACACTTAAAAAAATTTTCGAAAAAAGAACTTAAAAAATTGGTCAAAAAACACCCAGAAAATTTTTCGAAAAAAAAAACTTAGAAATTTTTTCGAAAAAAAAACTTTTAAACATTTTTGAAAAAACAAACTTGGAAAATTCTCCTTTATACTTTCCCTCCCTTATAAATCCCCTTCTGTTATACTACCCCACACTTAAACTTCTCCCTCCCATACACTTCCCCTCACTTATACTCCCCCCTCCGTTATACTTCCTCTCCCATATACTTCCCACTCCGTTATACTTCCCCTCCCATATACCTCCCTTTCCGTTATACTTCCCCCTCCTATATAGATACTTCTCTTTAAGGAAGTTTTCGTTGGAAGCTCTTCAAACAGTACTTTCCTCATTCAAACACGCCTTTCTTTCCGGAAACCATTTTTTTTTTGTCACCCTGTAACCTTTTAATAAAGATAGCATTATTTGACAGAAAAAGAAAAAAAAAAGGAAGGAGCAATTTGTGCTACTTGATGACCTTTAGTTTTCTTTTTCATAACGAAATTGGACACGTATACTTTTTATCCGCTTTTGATTCGGAATCAAAGAGTGAAAGCCGCAGAAAGTGATAACCGTCATCAATCTTCTTCTGGCCTTTGCACCGGCTTCATTTTTTTGTTCTGTAATTGATCGCTTTGTCCAGTAAGAAAACGAATTTGAACAACTATCGGAACGTGGCGATCGCCCCATTTTTCCACTACGCGTTTCCCACGAATGCGGCGACAATGGTCCGCTTCTTAATTAGCTCTTTTGCATATCGCTCTCGTTTGGTACTCTCACGTCTTTCAGGCTTTTGTCGTCTTGAAGGGGATGAGAAAAAGCCACCGCCAATCACTCCAAGGTCAATTTTTAAGTGTTTTAAAAAGTCCCGCATTTTACCTTTTAGCTCAAAGACCTCAAATCTCCGAAGGAAAAATTTTTTTCACGCTTCGCAGATCAAGGGGCGTATTTCACAACGTTCTGCCGCCCGGCCAATTTAAAAGATTCCCAAGACACCTATGAAATAGACGCACACCTAAGGCGTTATATAATTTACTGACGACAGAGGCCTTTTTTGCTCGGCGAATAATTAACTTAGAAGAGGAACAACCTGGGAAAGGTCAAATCCCGGATCCCTCCCTCTCTACGTGCATTTAAAATAAGGTCATATTTTTCTATGACATATCACTAAGTAAATCCATCTTGACCTTTATAGCATTTATTATACTAAAGATAATTTAATTAGCTTCTAGAAACATCCAAGGGCTAATCCGCATTCTTCGCACAATTATCACGCAAACAGGATGAATGAGTACTGGTTTGAAGAGCTTCCAACAAAAACTTCCTTAAAGAGAAGTAACAATATAGGAGGGGGAAGTATAACGAAGGGGACGTACAACGGAGAGGGAAGTATATGGGAGGGGAAGTATAACGGAGGGGAAAGTATAACGAAGGGGAAAGTATAAGGGGACGAAAGTATAACGAACGGAGGGAAAGTATAAAGGAGGGGGAAGTATAAGGGAGGGTAAGTATAAGGGATAGGGAAGTATAAGGGAGGGGGAAGTATAAGGGAGGGGGAAGTATAAGGGAGGGGGAAGTATAAGGGAGAGGGAAGTATTTTTGTTTTTCAAAACATTTTCCGAGTTTTTTTCGAAAAATTTACGAGTTTTTTTTTCGAAAATTTTCCTGGTTTTCCTTTTCCTTTTTTTTTTTTTTGTTTGAAAAATTTTCAAAGTTCTTTTTTTTCGAAAATTCTTTTAAGTGTCATGGTAGAAATAATGGGCTGGCTATTTGGCCTAGGGAGATCCCTCTCGTACCGGGTGGAAGTATGAAATTTCTCCCTACTAAAAAAATTAATATGTACTGTTCTACCACCTCGAAAAATCTGAAAAAATTATGAGAGGTACATTTTCCCTCTAAAATCTGTATTAATTTGGTGTAGCCAACTCTAGAGAACCAATTTTTCTGACCTCTCAAAAGCTATAAAAATTAATTTTTCATACTTAAATGTTAGGGAAAATTTTCAAAAATTCTCAAAGATGCGTCTTTAGATGTTAAACAATTTACAAAAAGAATGAGTTCTATGGGATCATTGGTTCTCGAGATATTGAGGTTTTCCCAATAAAGAAAAAACCCGTTTTTCTCGAAAATCGTTCGGTTTTTTGATATGAAATTTTATGTCAGTTCTTATTCAAATAGAGAGTCTTTTTCGGCCAAATCGTAAAATCGTAGTAAGGGCCAAATTGCCCCCTTTATCCCGCAATCGCCTTTTGAATGTGCCTAATGGAATGTGGATTTAAGTTTGTGAAATCCACAAAAGAAGAGATTGTGGATTTAAGTGCCTGGATTTAAGTTTTGCGCTTTTTAAAAATTTTGTTATGGGAAAAAACCGTTAGTGATTGTGTGCGTTTTAATGTTGGGTTTCCTCTTTCGATTGTTAAAATTGGACCGAATCTAATCAAAAAGGAAATGACAATCGGTGAAACTGCTTAAAAAACACGTTTTTCCTCGTAAGGATCTTGTTTCTTCTTTTTGTTGTCGACTTGTGTGGGATAATGGGAAGACGTGTCTATTGCGTGTATGTTGAGCAAGGTGGTAAAGATATTGGACTCTTAAAAGTGATGAGACTCTTTACTCCATGCATTCCTTTTCCCTTCCTCGAGTCAAGGATTGACTTGTTGATTCAAGAGGCCTTTTGTAAGGACAAAAAAAAAAGGCTATAAAAGTTGTACTCGTTTTTTTTTACCCCCATAAACTACTCCGACCTTGTTTTCAAGGGGTAATCTACAAGATCCTTATTGCTTAAAAGCATAAATCTAATCATCCTCTTTTTTCGTGCAATACGACCGACCCGTCCGTCCGTCTCCAGCTTGTTTTAAAACACCAAAAACCGCTATGCCAATAGTTCAATCTTGTTGATCTTCAATCGTTTAAAAAATAAAAGGGGTGATCTGAACCACCGTGTAGATATTATCCATTTTCAAAATATAAAAAATTAAATCCTCTAGTTCTTTAAATGGTTAAAAATCGCCCAGAAAAGAATTAAAACCTTTTATGATAGAAATCTCTTATGAAATTGAAGATATAAATCGGGTCCGTGAGTCGCTTTTAAAATCGCTTACAAAATATTCGCTACCGGGGAGGCTTGTTTTCAAGGTTCCAGATTTTTTTACAAGATTATCCCATGTTTTTTTGAATATTTCCACATACGAATTCCGTCAAAACTTTTGAGGGCCTCAGACAAAGAGACCTTGTAGAATTACGAAAGTTATGTTTAACTATTAGGGATTTAATTACGTTCAAATACCACACGGGTCAAATGTTTGACAGACATTTTTTTTCTAAAAGATACGGCCCCGTTTTATTTTTTTTAGCGTACACGGCTGATCCATTAGTATTTGCCCTAGTTTCACACATTTTATAACTTACAAAATGTCAACTTTAAAAATAAATCCATATTTTCTTCCTTGAAGCCTAACTAAAAATCATCATTTGTTTTAAAATTGCGGTTCAGACTTTCGATGCGTAAAAAAGTTAAAGATCAAGAATGTTGAAATGGAGTTTAAGAAAACCGGTTCTTTTTCGGAAAAAGAACATTTAATCTAAATCATATTCGCCCTTGATCCTTCGGATCATCGTTTTCGATTCATCCCGACTTTCTATGAACTTGAAGGCTTGAATATATTTATTTTTTAATTTACGACACGTGTTCTTTCCGAAGGCTAAATATCATCCTATAAAAGAATGAACGTTTCTTTCCGTCTAAAGGATTCACTCGTCGGAAAACGGGAGATACTGGAAAGTTTCGCAAAGCCACCAAGGGGAGCTTTGAAAACGGGACCACTGGCGCTTCATCTCTCCTCTTTCTCTACAGTGGGAGGGCAGGGAATTTATAATTTTTTCTGGCTGCTGTAGAAGGGTTTTTGCGAGGCGGGGTGTTATGCGATGAAGTTCACCGTTGGAAGCTCTTCAAACTATGTATTTTCAAAAAAATGTTCAGAATTTTTAGCTGTTTAAACCAGCTTACCCAAATTTTGAGCAAGTTTTTTTTTTTTGATTCTATACAAGTCGACAGTTTGAAACCATTTATCGTATTCTAATCGTCTCAATTTCAGATTCATTTTAAGCCTGCAAATATGTCGTAAGAGTTCTATCTGCGGTGAGAAAATAGTCGCTCAGGATTTCTAAACAGATCTTAAAATGGCTTGTCCTAAAGACCCACATACGCTCTTCTAAACAATGGACGACGGCTTTTTTTCCTGAATACAAATGTAAATTGACTCGCTAATAGATTTTTCGAGGCTTGAATAAAATGAAAAATGCGAAGATTTCACAAGAACTGACGCACGAAGTTTAAAAAATTGGAACTTTTTCTGTATTTCCCTGTTGCTTTTGAGACTTTTGGCTATTGAAATGATTCAAGAAATGCGAACTTTAAAAGCCTCGTCAGGTTAGCGTCCCTTTACCGAATTTTCACCAAACACAACTTATAGTAGGTGTACAAAATGAAACTCAGCCACAGGGTAAATTTGAATTTTGTAGATTTTAGCCGAGTTCATTTTGTACACCTAGTAGTTCATTTTTTCAAAATTTTAAACATTTTAGGCGTTAAAGTCCATCAAAAGTTGACCTTCTCCGTGTAAGAAGGTTATTAAAGTATAACCATTAAGAAGGTTAATTTTTAAAGGCTTGTAAATCGTAAACCGTTACAGATATTGAAAAAATGCACTAAATAAAATCTGTTGGAAATTTAATTCTCTTTAATTTTTTTTATTCATTTTTTCTCTAGGACGCACTGTTTTCAAGATAAATTTATTTTTAAAAAAATTATTTTCCGAAAATGGTGCATCCTAGAAAAAAATGATTAAGTATAAATTTATAGAAAATTAAATTTCATACAATTTTTATTTATTAGGTACAAAATGAAACTCAGCCACAGGGTAAATTTGAATTTGTAGATTTTAGCCGAGTTTCATTTTGTACACCTAGTAGTTCATTTTTTCAAAATTTTGAACATTTTAGGCGTTAAAGTCCATCAAAAGTTGATTTTCTCCGTGTAAGAAGGTTATTGAAGTATAACCATTAAGAAGGTTAATTTTTAAAGGCTTGTAAATCGTAAACCGTTACAGATATTGAAAAAATGCACTAAATAAAATCTGTTGGAAATTTAATTCTCTTTAATTTTTATTTTATTCATTTTTTCTCTAGGACGCACTGTTTTCAAGATAAATTATTTTAAAAAAAATTATTTTCCGAAAATGGTGCATCCTAGAAAAGTTTCATTTTGTACACCTAATAACATTTTTTGGGGAAATTTGTTCTAAATTCATATCTAGGTACATACTTGAAATTTTACTTCCCCTCCTTTATACTTCCCCCAACGTTATACTTCCTCCTCCGTTATACTTCCCCCTCCTTAATACTTTCCTTCTACATTGTTCCTTCTTTTTAAGGAAGTTTTCGTTGGAAGCTCTTCTACATAGTAGGCACTTTACTTCAATTTTTATTTTATTAATAGTAATTAATTGCCTTTACAGCTGTCATAAAAATTTAATAACCCATAATGAAGAAAGAGGCACTATATCTTGGGGAACCATGGCAACAATGAGGGAAACAGTTTTTTTCCTACTTCCCGATGTTAGAAATGATTGTAAAATACAGAATAGTTAACCTGAGGAGGCTTTATAAGCCGAAACGCGTCATAAGATACCCGCTATCACAGTCATTTCTTCCGCCATTTTTGATTTTTAATCTAAGAAGCTTCAAGGCTGAATCCGTATCCTAGAATCGAAAGATCGTTAAAACCGCGTAATTACGACCAAGTTTAATTTACACTGTAAAATTCTCACGGAAGTCAAAAACTTATTAATGGAGAAGTGAATCGGAGAAAGTCGTCGAAGATTCAAGGTTACCGTGATATAATAAAAATATTAAGGGTGGGTCTTTGGGTTTTTTACACATTCCACTGAATCAACCGCGATTTTTAGGTTAAGCAATTTTATCTACGCAACAGGATTGCTCACAGTTTCCGTGATATTGAATACCATTTGACTACAAGCATTTTTATCGTTCATAAAGGTTATAATCACATCAATAAAATTTCAATTAGGAAAAAAATGATGTTATTGTTTTTTTTTTCAGTGCTATCCATACAAACGTATTGAAGAATTGGAAAGTAGAAAGTGATAACTTGCTACAGGACTTACTCATGGAGATTGAAATAGGCTAACTTTGAAACTAGCTTTCGTTCAAGAAATGATAGAAGTCTTCGGAATGCCGATGGCTCATATCTTTGTTTGTGATGGAAAGCTACCGATGACCATTAAATTGAAAGTTATTTTTTTATTTTTTAGTTTTCCCTATGGTGATTTTGAAGCCCTGTAAACTGTATGTCGTGCTCAAAAATTCGACTTTCGAGATTCGGTTTTTTTCATTGGTTTCATTAGTGGTCCGGACGGACGGCCGGCACGACAGACAGACAAAGATTACTAATCGATTTTCCTCTAATCTACAGGGTGGAAACTAGAGTACCCCCAGGTTAACTCGAAAACGATTTCGAAAAGATGGAGAAAAAAGTTAAATGGTAACCCCCGCTCATTTTGGGTCTAGTTTCGAAATTTTTTGTGTTTGTCAGCGTTCCGCCGCCCCTAAAATATTTAATTTTGCTGTCTTGACATCTCCGGAGACAAAAAGTTCAAATACAACACCTTAAATTTGAGCGTAGATTATTAGGTGTACAAAATGAAACTCAGCCACAGGGTGAATTTGAATTTTGTAGATTTTAGCCGAGTTTCATTTTGTACACCTAGTACATAGTTCATTTTTTCAAAATTTTGAACATTTTAGGCGTTAAAGTCCATAAAAAGTTGACCTTCTCCGTGTAAGAAGGTTATTGAAGTATAACCATTAAGAAGGTTAATTTTTAAAGGCTTGTAAATCGTAAACCGTTACAGATATTGAAAAATGCACTAAATAAAATCTGTTGGAAATTCAATTCTTTTTAATTTTTATTCTATTCATTTTTTCTAGGACGCACTGTTTTCAAGATAAATTTATTTAAAAAAAAATTATTTTCCGAAAATGGTGCATCCTAGAAAAAAATAATTAAGTACAAATTTAAGAGAATTAAATTTCCTACAGTTTTTTATTTTATTAGGTGTACAAAATAAAACTCAACCACAGGGTAAATTTGAATTTTGTAGATTTAGCCGAGTTTCATTTTGTACACCTAATAATAGAATCTCAAAACGGTTTTTCGATTGCGGATGTGCAGAACGTCTTACGCAAATTTCCCTTTATACCAAATTTTGATTGCAGATCCGGATTTTACAGACAATTTCACGTAGAATGCACTCTTTTATGTTTTATTCGAAGCTTTTTTTTCTATATAAATAAATAAACTCGTCATGATGAGATCCATGCAAAAATGTTCCCATTTTTCAAGCTGTAACTTTTTTTAAAAGTAAGGTTATTGTAACCAAACATTGATATCCGGGCCTGGGTCTCCCGGACCCCGTGGGGTCAAAAAGACCATTTTCCAGGATGTAAATTTTGGACAGGCTATTGTGACTGTTCCCATACTCATGGGTTGTTATCTTTTGACCCCAAGGAGTCTGAGAGGCCACATGGGGTCAAAAAGACCCATGGTCATGACACTCATGACCATGGGTCTGGGAGGCCCCTTGGGTCCAGGGAGCCCAATGTACAGTCTCAATAGTCTTTTTTCCCCAAATACACAACTTGGAAAACTGTAGGCCTGGAAGTATTGGCCATTTTAAAGGGAAATTTTGGTTTTGGACGTTCTTCGCATGCGCAATCGAAAAACCGTTATGAGATTCGTAATTTACGCTCAAAATTTAGGGAGGTTGTAATTTAACTTTTTTGCCTCCGGAGATGTCCTAGCGAGATATAAAAATGAACTTCTTGGGGGAAAAGGAAATCGGAAACTAGACCCAAAATGGGGCACTAGTAAATTTCCACCGCTTCTCCGAAGAAGTTGACATAGGAACATAAAAATGCCTCAATGAAATTAATTGCGTTTGGACATTTTACGACCTTTTAACCACTCGAATTTATGACGACACCTTGAAAAATTCCGTTCTGTTACGCGTCTACTCCACGCAATTATCGAAAACCGTTAAAATTACAAAGAATCTTCTGCGGTCGACTGTGGGAAATCATCAAGGAAAAATCAATTGCAAGTATTTAGGTTTACGACTCTTTTTTCAACTGCGGTTGAGGAGAACGTCCTCCTCTTACATCACGCCGAGCAAAGAAAGTCTTCTCTTAACTAGTTTATGCCGGATTTTGTAATCCAGTAGATCTCTTTTTTCGACTTTAAAAGAGTTCAATAATTCACGATCAATGGCGGGAAATAAATTCAAGGAGAGCCGTGCCCCCTGAAAAAGTCGTCATCCTTTTCAGGATACCTCGAAACACAAAAGGATAATTAACACAAGATCACAATCAGTGAAATGACAACTTTTGCCGATCATTATTTTAACCTTGAACTGTCTTTCCAAAGGATGAATGTTCATAGATGACGAAGTTCTCAATTCTCAGTTTTGAAAAGCCCCCGGTGTCATTTAAGAAAAAGAAAGCCTTGTAAAGGACGAATTTTGATCATGAAGCTCTAATTACATTAGGAAACAAGTGGACAGATACGGTGAATGAACGCCACGCTTTCTGAACCCTCATACGAGCTTTCTCGGATGAAGCCTACTCGATTTGTGCTACTTTTATTTTTCTTCAGCAAAGATTTCCCAGTTTTACCAACACTTCAAAGAGTGATAGGGCGATTTTTTCGAATGTGATTTTCTCTTCGAATCTTGAATTGTGAGTCGGTTTTAATATTAGGTGTACAAATGAAACTCGGCTAAAATCTACAAAATTCAAATTTACCCTGTGGCTGAGTTTCATTTGTACACCTAATAAATAAAATTGTAGGAAATAAAATTAAAGAGAATTAAATTTCCAACAGATTTTATTTTGTACATTTTTTCAATATCTGTAACGGTTTACGATTTACAAGCCTTTAAAAATTAACCTTCTTAATGGTTATACTTCAATAACCTTCTTACACGGAGAAGGTCAACTTTTGATGGACTTTAACGCCTAAAATGTTTAAAATTTTGAAAAAATGATCTACTAGGTGTACAAAATGAAACTCGGCCAAAATCTACAAAATTCAAATTTACCCTGTGGCTGAGTTTCATTTTGTACACCTAATATATTCATGTTCTTCGCCCTTCTACCTCCATTTTGTGACGTTTCAAAGACAAAAAAACTCTTATAAAATTAATTCGATTAAATATTGCGACATGAAACTTCAAATTACGTGATTCTTTGATGTGGTTTTTCTTCCCTCCACCCATCTCGATAATTCTATTTTTTTCAGGCTATAATTGAGGTTTCTTTTTTTCAGTAATAAACTTTTGGGGATGAATAGTTTTCACTTGACTCCTCGCGTGGTTATATCACTTCCTTGGGCGTCTGAAAATTCATAATAATTACAATTATAGAACCATTTTGAGATGTAGGTCGACCTGTAAGCTCACCCGAATGCTTTCTCCGTTTGTTCTTTTTTTTTTTAAGACTTTTTTTCCCCCCTTTAAGTTTCATTCCTTCTGATTACGAAATAGTCAATGAAGCGATAAATTATTGAAGAGATATAAAATGATAGACCTTGAATAAGATAATAGTTTTAATAATTTTTGCGGTAAAGTTCTTCCTGTATGGTGTCACAAAATCCTTCGGATTCTTTTCAAATATGGTAAAAATCTAGGTCAGTATAATCATTTTTATTATTATTATTATTTTTAATTGTTTGTTTTTATTTCACCGAGTACGGGCCTTAAGCAAAGGGTTTTTTTGGTTTCTACTGTGCTAATTTTCTAGATCTTCCTAGAAATCCAATAAAAACAGAAAAATGGAAATTTTTTTCAAATCTAAATGTCGCAGATTTAAATTCAAGTTTAAAACCTTCATCTAAATTCATTAACGTCAATAAAAAGATTAATAGAGTTTTATAATTTCATGCTTTTTTACCCTATTAAAAAAAAGCTTTAATTATTTCATAATACGCATGAGGTTTTAACTTTTTTTCATGGTCGTTCTTTATGGTGTTGAATTTCAAGAACTCATTATAAACGAGTCAATAATTGATCTAGATTTCAAAAGAGACCCTTTTAAATCATTTTCCGCACCACTCCTAAGGAGAAACAGGAGGAGAAAAAGTTATAATGAAAAAACGCTTGAATAGATTTAGGTTATTTTTCCTTCAGTACAATCAGGCTGTCCAACTTGATTACGGAGTTCAGGGGTACAAACATAACAAAATTGGCATATCTCAATCAGAATCAGGGTCAATTTCACACGTTGTTAAGAAAGCAGAACATACAATGAGATTGAACTTACACAACTTAAAATAAGGAAACATGCAAATATGTTTTATTCTCCATTTTTTTTAAACAATATTCTCCCTTATAGCATTAAAAAACATCCATAAAAGGAATTTTGGAAGCCTGATAATGACAAGGATTTTTTCATCACCTTTTTTTTTTTCTTTAAAAATGTATCAGGACGAAAAAGGTTCTTAATAAAAAAGCCATCACCGCGGTGTCAGCCTAAAAGCCAAAATCGGCACAAAAGTTTTAACTGAAGTTTAAGTAATCGGAGTCTAATAAGGACCGGCCTCCAGGAGACGAACAAAAAGTGAAAATCAATGTCAAAGTGATGCCCAAAAGTTAAAAAGGGTCTTATAGGAAATGAAATATAAAGGTAGTTTTATTAAGCAAGGCCTTAAAATCTAGCTTCTTCCCTCCGCCTAAAATCAGGAAAAGTCACGTCTCCTCTTGCGATTTTTGTATGATTCCAAACTTTTGCTCGTGAGTATAGTTTGAAGAGCTTCCAACGAAAACTTCGTTAAAGATAAGGAACAATATAGGAGGGGGAGTATTGAGGAGGGGAAGTATAATTTCAAGTATTTTTGAATTGAGATAGTTTTTCCTTTTTTTCGGAAAATTTTCCGAGTTATTTTTCCTTTTTTTTTCTCAAAAATTAAGTTTTTTTTCGAAATTTTTTTTCCCAAAATTTTCTAAGCTTTTTTTTGTAAAAATTTTTGTAAGTACCAAGGCAGAAAAGGGCTTTCTGGCGCAGGGATGTCACACTCGCAAAGTGAGACAGTACCAAATTTCTCCCTACTAAAAAAATTTTTTTAACACCAAAAATTTGTAAAATATTAGGTGTACAAAATGAAACTCGGCTAACATCACAAAATTCAAATTTACCCTGTGGCTGAGTTTCATTTTGTACACCTAATAAATAAAAATTGTAGGAAATTTAATTCTCTATAAATTTGCACTTAATTATTTTTTTCTAGGATGCACCATTTTCGGAAAACATAAATTTATCTTGAAAACAGTCCGTCCTAGAGAAAAAATGAATAGTATAAAAATTAAAGAGAATTAAATTTCCAACAGATTTTATTTAGTGAATTTTTTCAATATCTGTAACGGTTTACGATTTACAAGCCTTTAAAAATTAACCTCCTTAGTGGTTATACTTCAATAACCTTGTTACACGGAGAAGGTCAACTTTTGATGGACTTTAACGCCTAAAATGTTCAAAGTTTTGAAAAAATGAACTACTAGGTGTACAAAATGAAACTCGGCTAAAATCTACAAAATTCAAATTTACCCTGTGGCTGAGTTTCATTTTGTACACCTAATAGAAAGAATGTGTAAAAATTTGGAAAAATCGGTTCGAAACTGTGGCCGTAAAGTGTTCCGGAAAAAAATGCTACGGCCGGCCGGTACCACAGACTAAGTTGATCGGTAAAGATCAATATTCCCTTCCCCAAAATCGTCGAGGGTATCACAATAACTTCTTTAAGGAAGTTAAAAAGGCTTGAAAGAAGGGAATCTCGCACGGTCTAGATTTCATACAAAACGTTACACAATTTCTGTACCCCAGAGTAAATATTAGGTAGAGTTTCGGTCTAAAAAAAAAAAAAGAAGCGGTGGGGCGAACCTATGAGAACTAGGCTTGATGACGCAAAAGTCGGAAAACGTGGGGAGAAAGGGACAAGGTGCATAAATTATTTATAATAATAATAAAGAAAAATTGCAACAACCGGATATCATGTAATGTCCCGCAAAATCCTTGATTGTGGTTTAAATGACGGAATGATACTCTAGATGTTCAATTGATGTGTCGTGAAATTTTGGTCCTTGGGGGTCGCAAATGATCTTCATGAAGGTCGCGAGGTTTTTATTTTTTTTAACGGTCTTAAAGACAAAGGATGCGAGAAAGTGATTTTCACCGAAGATCCCACAAGATCGGATTTTAATAAGTGAAGGTCCTTTAAGAAGTGACCGATATTCTCACGTGTATCATCCTACCGGTCGGCCACCTGAGTTATAAAGAGAAAGTGGTCCTTTCTCCGTCTCGATTGACAAATCTTCGGGAAAATACGTCAATCGATTTTTTTGTTGTCACCATAGAAAGAGAAAAGCAGTATACATTTTTTCTCTAACAAATAATTTCACTTTTTAAAAATAATCTTTTATTCAATACCATTGAAATTAAACAAAATGAAAGGAAAACTTCCCCGAGTTTTATTTGGCACCCAATATAAAATAGTTCCAAAAAGGGACCTTTAGTTCATGGATAATTCCGCCAGAGTCGACTATGCGATACATGCGGATTTTTTAATGAATTAATTGGCACGACAGAGGACTTTTTTTAAACAAATTCGTCCAGCTTTCCATAGTTCCATAATGGGAACTTTTAGTTCATGGATATTTCCGCCTGAGTCGACTATGCGATACATGCGGGTTTTTTAATGAATTAATTGGTACGACAGAGGACTTTTTTTAAACAAATTCGTCCAAATACGTCAATCGATTTTTTTGTTGTCACCATAGAAATTTTTCGTTTCATACCTCCTGGACCCCAAAACCATCCTCGGTTGAAAAGTTTTTATATATATATATAATATTAGCACGATAACTGAGCAATTTTAATGTGAGGGTGACGATATCCGGTATTTAGAGCTTTTATCTCAATAGCTCGGACGAGTTCGTTAATGGCTGAAATCGGACCAGCGATTCACCTACTTTACTTAGGGCTTAAAAGACAAAATTGGCATTTTCTATTGAAATCCTAGTCCTTTTGCAAAAAAAAAAAACTTTAAGACCTCTGCGAGGGCGTGTAAAAAATTAATTAAAGCAGGTTTGGACGAGCCAGGCGCAAAATATGAACTAGCTAAACTTTAAAAAAAATTGAATTTATACGGGAAATTATTAAATATTTATTAATAAAATTATCAGATGTTTTCTAGGGGCTCAGTGGCGCAATTTTTCTATCATCATTTTTATAACATAATTATATATTTGTGTTTATACATATTAATTTTAATCATGAAAAGAAATCTACCTTTTAGTCCTGCTACCGCAGGGTCATTTTTTTAAACAAATTCGTCCAGCTTCCATAGTTCCAAAAAGGGAACATTTAATTCATGGATATTTCCGCCAGAGTCGACTATGCGATACATGCGGATTTTTAATGAATTAATAGTCCGAGGACTTTTTTAAACAAATTCGTCCAGCTTCCATAGTTCCAAAATGGGAAGGACGTTTTCACGTAGTTTATGTGAATGTATAGTCGTACTTGACAAGGGTTTCGGCCAAAATATGTTCGAATAAAAACCAAGATTAAAAAGTGTACAAATCCATACCCACAAAAAGAAGAATATTTTTAACTTCCTTAAAGAAGTTATTTTTATCGCTTGCAAGGCCATTTTGAAAAAATCAAAATGACTTTTTTTTCTTTCCAATTTTACAACTTATAAAAAGTTAAAGCATTCGCCATGTAAACGTTTTTTAAAAAGGTTCAGAAAATATAAAGAAAGTCTTTTTTCCGAATGATTATGAAAAAAAAAAAGTTTCCCATTTCTTTTTTAGGAAGAAAAACGAAAAGAAAACAAGACACGCACATCTTTGCTTTCTCCCTGGGAAGCGAACTCCCTCTGACCACTCCATTTGTCACTCGACTTTGTTTTTCTCATAAAAAATTCTACGCACCTTCAAGGACGTGTGAAAAAAATGCGATCGTGCTAAGGTGTGGGCGAACGAGATTTAAAATATTCATCAGGTGTTCGGATTTCTGGGCTAGTAGGTCCTCCCGAGCACGAGTCTTAAAGGCTTAACGATCTCTTCTTTCGACCGATGGAAAAATAAAACTACGGACGAATTTTTCGAAACATTTTAGAACGATTTATTGAAAGACATAAAAAGAATATTAGGAGTAAACGATGCGGAGGAAAGCGGCCCATCGGAATTTCTCAAAATATGAAGTTGCACAATAAAACGTGGTTAGTTTAGATGAATCTGTATTATTATATAAGGAAGAAGGTGTATAATGAAAAGTGTCGAAACGCTTAATCGATTGTTTCGTTGATGACATTTTGAACTCGGGATGTCCCAGCGTTTTTGACAAAACTCTTTAGGTCAGGGATCGAAAAAATATTTTGGTCATCAACATTAAATATGTCCTTCTAGGGCTACTATATAGGAGGCTGTGAGAATCTGCGGGTCAAGGAGAAAAAAGAATTTAAAACTAAACTTCGAAGAGTAGTTGGATCTTAAGAAACTCCCCATTCCTACTTTATGATTTAATCATTTAAAACGAGTTTTTTTCAATCCCTCACGTTTTTAAATCGGATTTCCTGTCATTTCGAAATGTATTTTACATTTGAAGCAAAACATGGGAATAATTGCACGGTTAACGGCATCATCCGGAAAGTCGGCCCCGGTTACGCAATTATACAAAAAGAATCTGAAGAAAGTCGGACGATTTAAGTCAATTTTGTATCTTCCGACTTTCGCGTGTGTTTTTCGAATTGTTTTTACGCCTTTTCGAGCGGCGGGATTAAAACGTTAAACGGATGCTGCAATGTCCCGATTCCCGCAGCGTTCGAAGTGAGAGTGTGTGACTTCAATTTCGTAATATCGTCCTGAGTAGACTAGAGCACGTCTTCGATTTAAAAAGCGTTTCGGAATTGACGGTGTCAAGGTTTTTTTTCTTCTCGTCTAAGTCTAGCATACCTGGTAGTCAAGTGAAGAAAAGTCGTTCATGAAAAAAGTGGAAAATGCCGTAGGGTAGCGAATGAAAATCGCTCAGGATGATTTTTTTTTTCGAATTTCCGCGATTTTAAAACAAGCTTTTTTTTATAAACTTTTTTCAGCGCTTTGCAGCTCGGAAACGGCCGATCCTGCAATGTAGTTGATTTCGTCTAATTTGTAGAAAATTTAATTCCTTTCATTTTTGTGTAATACATTTTTAGCTAAGCAGTACCGTTTTGAAGATACAGGTGAAAAACCGAGTAAAGTCAGGCCCCATGGTCAAAAAATTTGTTTTTCGCCGTCCTAGCTCGGGCGCCGTAGGTCGGAAAAAGATTTTATTTAACCAAATTTATGTGAAATTTAGTCAGCTTTCTTTTTTAACTTAAATATTTTTTGGCTACGACGTACCGTTTTAGAGATACAAGCAAAAAACCGGAAAATCCGCGTTTAAGCCCTTCCACGATTATCTCTCTGGTACGAATTCAAATTCTTTACGACGATAAATTTTTACTTTTATAGGTCAAAATAAATTAGTATAAAAAATAATTAAGTAAACCAATAATCGAGGACTCGAGTTAGTGTATTGTTACTTTCCATAACTAATTAAGTACAACGACGCTGGTGACATTTCGGACAGGAAAGTGAATGTTTAAGTTGGAGAGAGAAAAAAATTACTCCAAAGGTTAAGTTGATTAAGTCGATAAGGGAAAGTTAGGTAAGTGATATGAGGCCTATGTATTTATTGGGAATTAAACCGTTTTCTGACGGTATTCATTTTAAAAACCTCACATGATATCAACCTTGACATTGCTTTCTCTTCGTTTCCTGGAAAGGCGAAGAATTAAAACCATTTTGTAGAATTTTAATCAACTGACTTGAAACTCCTGGAGCATGAGCAAAGGGATCTACACCTCAATTTGACAGAAAACTATTTGAACGACGTCAAATAAGACGTCCAATCTGCGCATGATCCAGGAGTTTCAAAGCAGTTTCTAACTGCGGTTGGAACATAGCAATAATTGAGGTGGGCGAGTGGCTTAGAGATTTGGTGGTCTTTTCTCGAAAGGTTTAGATTTCAATTATCCAGTTTACTCTTGACAATGATATAAGAACGCGAAATACCATGGAGGCATTAATTAAGACTCTTTTTTCTTCCTCTTTTTTGTTTTATACGGCGCGGTGCGTGACAGAATAACGAGAAAAAGCTCATTTACTTTAACATTCTAACACCAAGTTTATTTACAATGTTTCTCCTTTAACTGGGGCTTCTGCTATGTTTTTTCTCCTCAATCTAAATTGATTATCTAAAAAATGTTATTTTTAAGTTTAAAAAACTAATTAGGTCAAAAACGTTCTTATAACGTAAGCAAGTAGAGAGAAAAAAAAAGTCAAAGTTCAAGATGAGAGGGGATTAAATTACTTACATTTTTTAAACCACGTAATTCATTTTTCTAATTTAATTGGTTGAGAATCTTGCATAAAAAACGCTTTTAACATTCCAATTATCTCGCTTTTTTTATGTAAGTGAAAAAACATTTCTTAAGTGGGACATTTATGATCTGAAAATCAGAGTAGGGCACAATCATAATAATCTTAATCATATTTTTATTATGATTACGGACATGTTTATGATTACGATTACGGACATGTTTATGATTACGATTATACTCGTACTTTTATTCACGATTTTCCAAAAAAGCATATATGTACCTACACGGTGGTTCAGAAGTAATGGATCTCCCTTATTTTTAACTATTTTAAGGTGTACAAAATGAAACTCGGCTAAAATCTACAAAATTCAAATTTACCCTGTAGCTGAGTTTCATTTTGTTCACCTAATAAATAAAAATTGCAGGAAATTTAATTCTCTATAAATTTGTACTTAATTATTTTTTTTCTAGGATGCACCATTTTCGGAAAATTTTTTTTTTTTTAATTTTATCTTGAAAACAGTGCGTCCTAGAGAAAAAATGAATAGAATAAAAATTAAAGAGAATTGAATTTCCAACAGATTTTATTTAGTGCATTTTTTCAAATCTGTAACGGTTTACGATTTACAAGCCTTTAAAAATTAACCTTCTTAATGGTTATACTTCAATAACCTTCTTACACGGAGAAGGGCAACTTTGATGGACTTTAACGCCTAAAATGTTTAAAATTTTGAAAAAATGAACTACTAGGTGTTAATGAAACTCGGCTAAAATCTACAAAATTCATATTTACCCTGTGGCTGAGTTTCATTTTGTACACCATTATTAGAGATAGGAAAAAAATTTAAATGTGAACCCCCTTGTTTTTAGACGAAGAATTGATTGCGATTGACGAATTTTGATTTTAGTGTACAGGGTGTCCCAGGGGGACATCAACTTCGTTATTTCAAATGAGAACCCTTATTTTATTTCAGATTCGTAAACTACGCAAAATTTGAAGTTGATTTGACTATGCATAGGACAACTTTAAAAATATTACAAAAATGCCAAATTTAGCTCTATTTTGCTCAAAATCCGTTAAAATTGGCCTGAGAAACCAAATTTTTTATGATTTCACTTTTTTCTTTCTTTTTTTCAAGGATTCCGACTATCACAAATTCAAGCATCTAAACTTTCTGCATTACTAGTTATCAACTCTACTCATCATTATTTAATTGAGAACCCTAATTCTCCATTTCAGAAATTAAGAGAGGAGCTTTTTTCATTTTTGGAGAAAAGTTCCTGAAAACAGCTCCTCTAATTATTGTAATTTTAAATTTTTGGAGGAAAAAAAATCATAGAAAAATGCGAATTTCTGGAAAAATCGAATCATAGGTACCATTAAAAATAATGTGATTAAGATTATAATCGAATTATGAATGGTCGTCTGTAATTTGGGGGTTCCTTATTCTTAGGTTATAAAATTAGATATTAATTTAATTAGACATAGATTACGAATGGACAGAAGGGGAAAAAAAGTATGAAAAAGTCGGGAGCTTTCACCGAGCTGGAGAGGAACAACCGCGTTCGGCGAAGGGTGACCGAATCGGAAAACAACGGCTAATTTACATCGAAAAGTGGAGACTAATAATAATTATTGGCTGGATTTAAAATTATCCTTCCTTATGTGATTTACCCCGACTTCCAAGTTATGTATGGCCACTTACGTCGGTCACGAATTTTTCGTAAATTTTACATGAACCATGAAGGCAAAAAAAAAAAAAGATGTCTGGAACCATCCCCGACGAAACCTTACCAAAAAAAGCGTTTTTACGTTATAGTTTTTTTCTTCGAAAAACAAGATGTTTCCCGCATTTAGGTATTTTTGTAGGAGCCCAGGAGTTTTCTCGAGAAACCACCATTTCTGTAGGATTTTAGGAAGTTTTTCTCAATTCATTGTCTAAGAAACCTCATTTTTACATGATTTTTAGGAGTTTTATCTACAAAATGGCTGTGTCTTCTAATTATTAGGTGTACAAAATGAAACTCAGCCACAGGGTAAATTTGAATTTTGTAGATTTTAGCCGAGTTTCATTTTGTACACCTAGTAGTTCATTTTTTTAAAATTTAAACATTTTAGGCGTTAAAGTCCATCAAAAGTCGACCTTCTCCGTGTAAGAAGGTTATTGAAGTATAACCATTAAGAAGGTTAATTTTTAAAGGCTTGTAACTCGTAAACCGTTACAGATATTGAAAAATGCACTAAATAAAATCTGTTGGAAATTCAATTCTCTTTAAATTTTATTCTATTCATTTTTTCTCTAGGACGCACTGTTTTCAAGATAAGTTTATTTTTAAAAAAAATTATTTTCCGAAAATGGTGCATCCTAGAAACAGGGTAAATTTGAATTTTGTAGATTTTAGCCGAGTTTCATTTTGTACACCTAATAAAAGACTATATTTCGTTAAACCCTTTTCTAGTTATGCATTAAATGTTTCGTTTAGACTTATGAGAATTTTTCGCGAAAGATATTTCAGTTTGGAAATAATACTCGTAATTACGGTAATCGTGGTTAACCAAGAAATAAGGAAGTTTATTCATCAATCGTCGTATTTCAGGTTAATTATTTATTACTTTTAGCTAAGTTCGGTCTTGTTTTTCCCCTTAAAAAAAATTTATGATTCGTGCATAAATTAGAATCAGTGTCTTTGTTTGATTTTATCGTGGCAAATTTACGACGCATGCGGGACGTGTAATTATTTTGATTGAAAGTCCAAAAAAAAAGTCGACATTCCGGTGAGTGATTATCGATAAACGTCTTGATCACCTTTAAAGAGACATTAAAATTCTTTTAACTTTTTGTGTGCCGGGAAATTCCGCGAGTGAAGAGACAAATTAAGAAATTGACATCCTGGGAAAGGAGGGCGAAACGCCCTTGAGGAGACCCGACCTCCCCGGAGAAATCTCCCACAATCACACTCAAATAGTTGAAAACTTACGAAACTTTCTTTGTTAACGACGGACTATAATTAACCGGACAACGGATACCGGATGCAAAAAATGGGAATTCGCGGAAAAATGCTTATAGAATAAGATTCTTTTATTAAATGACTATTCTTGACCTGTTTTGCCTTTTTTCAGTTCCGAAGTACTGGTTTGAAGAGATTTCAACGAAAACTTCCTTAAAGAGAAGTATCTATATAGGAGGGGGAAGTATAACGGAGGGGACGTAAAACGTAGTGGGAAGTATATGGGAGGGAAGTATAACGGAATGGGAAGTATATGGGAGGGGGAAGTATAAGTGATGGGAAGTATATGGGAGGGAAGTATAACGGAGTGGGAGAGAAGGACAATATAGGAGGGGGAATTTAAGGAGGGTAGTATAATCGAGGATCGTTTAAGGAGGGATCATGTACTTAGACAAAAAAAAATTTTTTTTCGAAAATTCTCAAAGTTATTTTTTTTTTTTAATTTTCTGTTTTTTTTTTCGGAAAATTTTTTGAAGTACCAATGGAGGAAGAAATAATGGGCTTTTCGCCCAAGGAATGTCCTTTTCGTAACGGGTGGAAGTATGAAATTTCTCCCTGCTGAAATGATAATTGATGTAAAATATTATCATTTTCAAATTCATTCCTTTTCAATCATTTTTTTACACCAAAATTCGTAAAAAGTATAAGAATTATTAGGTGAAATCAGTTGAAAACTGTGGCCGTAAAGTGTTCCGGAAAAAATGCTACGGCCAGCCGGAACCACAGACAAAGTTGAGTCGGTATCAATATTCGAATTGACCCTCGTGGAGGGTATCACAATAACTTCTTTAAGGAAGTTAAAACAGTGGATGAGAACCTAAGGGACTGAGGCAAGCAAAAAGATTCAAAGACTTCCTTCTCGGGTAAAAAATGCCCTTCATGGTAGAATCAAAAGATTTTAAAAAGTGACATAATTTGCAATTAGGTTTAGACTATCAGTTTTCTTGTATTGTCTTTGGATTCCCAGAGAAAACTGATCTTGTCGCGCGCGGCCCTGGAAATATTTGCTAATCCTTCATAACAATTTTTAAATGAAGGATTTGCGACTATGGGCCAACATCCTTTTCGTTTTTAAACACGAAGAATCTCATTTAGACGAGGATATTTCAAAATTTATTAGTCATCATGCAGTTTTAACAAGAAGGATCTTCCAAAAACAGGTTGTCTCATTACCAGCTTAACCAACTAAAATTTTGTTCATACTAAAATTTTTTTCTCGAAAAATTCAATGAAGTAAAGGAAACGATGACATACTTCTTTCGAGTCCGGAAGCAGTTAGGGAAGGAGGGACATTCTAAAAGGGGGAAAAAAGAAAAGACAAAACATGGAAGAGGAGAAAGAGCCGAAGCGCTTTCCTATTGTTCTTTTTCGGTATTTTTACGTAAAAGAATCTAAAAGTTCCATTTAGTTCCATCGGATTTCAAGAATTAAAGGAAACACCACTTAAAATATCTCGAATTCCCAAAAAGGTAAAGGATTACGAAAAGGAGAAGAGCTCAAGACGAAGTAGGGCACAATAGTTCACAATAGTTATCAATTATAATAATTACGATGAATGTTAAATTATGATTACGATTACGGATAATATGATTATAATCATATTTAATTTGCGATCTTCCAAAAAATCGTATTTTTTATTATTTAAAAATAATAATAAAAAAAATCATTTTTTTTAAATCGTATTTTTAATAATTTATTTATTTTTTATTCTTGATGTATTCTTGATTTTTTCAAAATATCTTATTCCTATAATTGAATTTTTTAAAAAAATCTTATTCCTATAAATGAATTTTTAAAAAAATCTATTCCTATAGATGATTTTTTCAAAAATCGTATTCTTTAAAATGACTTTTTTAAAATTGTATTCCTTTTAATGGTTTTTTGAGAAAATTTTTTCAAATAAATAAATAAATTTAAAATCTACCTTAAAAAATTAAAATAAAACACGATTTTTTAATAACATTATGATTACGAGAGTAATCCGTGATTTTTCGATTATAATCGTAATCGTATGTCCTACTCTTGTCGAAGTATTTTTTTTTGTTTATACAGGATACCACCGTACACTAAAAAACCCAACACGTTACCAGTAATTGCATTGTCTTCGAATGTTCTCTGATTATTTCACCATAAGTGAAAATGAAAACAAAAATGGGTAAAAAGAGAAAAATCTTTTTAATGAAACGTCTTTATGAACCGTAAAGAGAAAAGAAAGTATTTTTTAGTGATCTACATTGTGGCAAAGTATGGTTCGCTTAATTATTCGATGTTTATCCGTCCACGTTTTGCCATTAGCATTTGCGTGATCTACGGGCACAAGACCGAAAAAGGTATCCCATTTGGGTAAATGTGTCGAATTCTTCACTCGCACTTTCGACGTTTAGCCCGCGGAAAGGCTTCAGAAACCAAGCACTGGAAAATTACGCACGAAAAAAATGTTTTTTGAAATTTTATCAAACCTTGGCCAGGGTGCCCATTAGACCGGAAATACCAATAAAAGTTTTTTTTTTTTTTAATCTTTCTCAAAAGTAACGAAATCATTGCTCATCAGTAGACCCAAGCCAGAGTAATTGGTATTATGATTACAATCTTAATCATATTTCATCTTCAATTTTCCAAAAAATTATATTGTTTCAACATTTTTTTAATCGGAATTTTAGCAAAAAATATTTTTTTAAAATAACAATTTTTTCAAAAATTCGTTAAAAAATTACAATTTTTTGCACCGAAAAATCTTTAAAATACGATTTTTTCAAAAAAAAAAATGTAAAAGGATTTTTTCATAAAATCATTTTTTAATAAGATTTCCTCCAAAAATTGTAAGTAAAATTTAAAATTTTCTTTTTTAAAAATCCTGTAAAAAATGGATTTTTTGATGAAATCATTAAAAAAAATGTATATAATATTTTAAAGAAATCATAAAGGAATACGATTCTTTAAAAAAAAGAAAAACTTTGTCTTAAAAAGACTTCGATTATGATTAGGATTACGCTCTGGCCCAAGCTTAATAGTTGCCAATAAAAATAAAGAAGAAATTTAGCAAATTTTGAAAAAATCATGTACAAAAGGCTAGGCGATCTATCAAATTATTATGGTCACGATATTGCTCCTTAGGCAGTGAAAGCTTTTTTCCTAAAAGACCATCTAATTAATTTCAAAAATAGCCATATTAACAACCTCTAAAAAATATCCGATTTTTACAATAGAGAAATTTTATTACGTCAATAAAATATTTTTTAGAAAATGAATAAAAATTTTTAAATACGTATTGTCCTTACGAAATCATGACATTTTAAACATGCAAAAAGTTTTGTTAGAAATCATCTTGTGTCTTCAGAATACATAAAATTTCCGGACTTTTTTAAAATTTTGAACGTAAATGTTGTTACGGGCGTAATTTCATATTCAGAAGACGTTTGAAAAATTAATCATACATTCAAAGTTGACAAAATCTCTTCAAAAGAATTTTTACCCAACATCTCATTGAGGGGGTCAAAAGCCTGCAAAAATTTCTAAAAATTGCGCAATTTTTAATTTATAGTTTGTTCGATTGGGGAAAATTTTTTAAATTGAGAAAAAGGGCATAAACGGAACAAACGTTCAGCAAATTGAATCCAGGATTTATCTTATAATAGCTTTGTTCCAAACGCAGTTTGAAACTCCTGGAGCATGCGCAGAAGGATTTGCACGTCAACTTTGACGTCAGTTGACTTCAGAGTTGACGGACAAACGATTTGGACGACGTCGAAATCCTTCTGCGCATGCTCCAGGAGTTTCAAACTGCGGTTGAAACAAATCAAATATAATGTAGGCTAGCCCAGAATAACAAATACAAAATTTAATTTTTTCTTATTTTTCATGAATTTTTGGAGAAGTACCTCCACTTTTTCAAATCAAAGATGGATTTATTTTATTTTAATTTTAAAATTTTTCACTTACCACATCATGGATGTTGTCCAATATAAAAGAAGTCACAAAATTAAAATTGTTTATTTTCGATCTGCAAACACGCAAATGGTCAGTTACACAGAGTGTCACGGGAGGTCGTTTTTCGTTCGACTTATCGGCGAAGACTGACGTTGGATGGTCGAGGTCCATGTGGACCGCGGACGCCCCACCACAAGAAAGCCATTCCCCGCGTTCAGATCCTCCGCGTCTTAAGAACATACAAGGATGATAAGTTTCTATTTGTCTAAGACAAAGAGAACGTTTTATTTTTTTGGTTTGGAATTCGTAAAATTAACTTCATTCGTCAATGCCAATCCAGTTCTAAATTGTTTAATGTTCCGGAGCGGCTTTAAGTTATGCTCAAGTCCTTGGAAGGCTTATTTTAAAGATACACTTCGGCGCTAATGGCACACCCGCCAAACGGAGCCCTTGACATTTCTTCACGCCATACCCACCTCATCCTCATACTCATCATGGACAAAAATTACGTTTGTTTACCAGAACGAAAACTTCTATAGAAGTATCTATATGTATAGGAGGGGGAAGTATAACGGAGGGGAAGTACAACGGAGGGGGAAGTATATAGAAGGGGGAGTACACGGGAGGGGGAAGTATAAGTGAGAGGTAGTATAACAGATGGTGAAGTATAACGGAGTGGGAAGTATAAGGAAACGAAAGTAACGGAAGGGGATGTATAAGGGAGGGAAATTATAAAGGAGAATTTTCCAAGTTTATTTTTTCGAAAAATTTTCTAAGTTTATTTTGAAAAATTGTCCGAGTTGTGTTTTTTTCCCAAAAATTTTCCGGGTTTTTTTCTTTTTTTCAAAAATTTTCCAAGTTTTTTTTCCGAAAAATTTTCCGGGTTTTCCTTTTTTTCGAAAAATTTTCCGGGTTTTCGAGGTCGTAGAACAGTATTTTATAAATTTTTTTCTGAATTTTGAGCATCTCTCCTAATGTCCACTGATCTCGCTCTATCGCGATGATGGAAACATTGGGTAGGTACCTTTTTTTTGGTAATTCGCCATTTCGTGGGCTTAAAAAAAATTAGAAAAAACACCTTGTTCCCTAATAATCTTTTGCGGTGATCATGATTTATGGCTCAGGTTGTTTTCGTGTGGGTTTTTGTTTTGAGGGGATGATTTGTATATGCGTGAAGATTATTCGACAAACAATTAATTAATCTTCTTGACCGATAATTCGTTCATAACGTTCAAGGGCAACCAAGCCCTCAGATTTATTTCGTTTCGCTAACATCTACGTCTTCGGACGGAAAGTAATTAATTAATACATAGCAAAGTTATTAATTACTGTTCAACAAATTGGTCCTTTATCTTTTCTAAAAATGTGTAACCTACGTATAATTTAAACTCCGGGGTCAGGAAGACCCTTCCCCAAAAACCCAACGTGGAGGGTATCACATTAACTTCTTTAAGGAAGCTAATATGTGGTACAATTCAATGTACATACTTTTAACTTCCTAAAGAAGTTATTGTGATACCCTCGACATCGGGTTTTTGGGGAAGGGTCTTCCAGACCCCGGAGGGTCAAATCGAATATTGATCTTTACCGATCTCAACTTTGTCTGTGGTTCCGTCTGTGGTGCCGTAGCATTTTTTCCGGAACACTTTACGGCCACAGTTTCGAACCGATTTTCACCCAATTTTCACCAAATTCTCCTGAATATAATTGAACAAGAAGGTGACAACAGCGATTTTAAAATTTTGAAAAAATGGCGGAGATATGTCTGTTTGAAATTTAAAAAAAGTCGCCGAGGCCGAACCGTGCGTTGGTCCGATCCCATTTTTTCTACCTTAATAGGTGCCTTAAAAAATTTTTCGGAAAAAAAAAAAAAAACTTTACCCTCTGTTACACTTTCCCCTCCGTTATACTTCCCCCTCGGTTATAATTCCGCTCCTTTATACTTCCCCACCCTTGTACTTCACCTCCTATACTTTCCCCTCGGTTATACTTCCCCTCCTTTATACTTCCCCCTCGGTTATACTTCCCATCCTTTATACTTCCCCCTCGGTTATAATTCCCCTCCTTTATACTCCCCCCCCCTTGTACTTCACCCTCCTATATACTTCCGCTCCTTTGTACTTCTTTCTACGTTATACGTTCCCTCTTTAATACTTCTCTTTTCGTTATACTTCTCCCGTAAAATATAGGAGGGGGAACCTCCTATATTTTTACTTCTCTTTGAGGAAATTTTTTTTGGAAGCTCTTCAAACTAGTATTTCTTTAGTAAAAGAAAGATCTACAAAACAAAAAAATGTACCGTGGAGGATTCTTTTTAAAGTAAAGTAGTGTGTCCGCTATTCAAGAGATGGCAGCACTTTCTACTCCCAACTAGGTACTGTAGAAAAGAAATGTTATGTTATCTTATGACTTATGATTTATGTCCTATTAAAAATCCTAAAATAGTAAAAATATTTATTATAGTCTGGTATTTTTCACACATTCATTTTTTTTTCGGCTTATAAATATCATAAATTTTGGTTTCTTGTTTAAGAACATGAATACATGTTGAAAGGTCTTCATCTTTTTTAAGCGTTCCTTCAGGCATGCTACATATTCTCAAGGTTCCTTCGAAATCCTTCTAGAAGCTACATATTTCTTATTTAAAAACCTCTTGGAAAGATATTCAAAGATGGTTAAGAAAAGGAGAGTTTCAAGGCTTACAAATACAGGCCTGAGAGATCAGTCTACCCTTAAGAAGTTATGAGAAATATAGTTTTTGTATGAAAATAGCGTCATAGTTTCATTTCTACATAGTACCCATTATACAGGGTCCAAACTTACTAAAAAAGGGTCCAAACTTACTGCCGGCTCACTCGACGACGAATCAAGATAGAGAGAATAGTTTTTATACCCCCCCCCCCTTAATTTTATCCATTTCCTGAGGTTTTGTGTATGGCAGCGTTCCGCCGATCCACAAAAATAAAAGGGGGAAAGTTTGATATTTCGCTGGTATGTCACTGGAGACAAGTCGAATGTAACCCTTTAATTTTTAGTGCATATTGCAAAACTTTTTAACTTTCTTAAAGAGGTTATTGTTATACCCTCCACGTCGTGTTTTTGGGAAGGGTCTTCCAGTTTCCAATAGTGCGATAAGCGAAAACCCAAATGTTAAGGAGAGTAAAAATAAGTGGTGAATTAGTGGATTGTTTGGAAATTTACGGAAAGGGGGAAAACTTGAGAGAGAATATGGGAAAATAAGAAATAGGGGAAGGCTCAAAAAAGGGGGGAACTTATGGAAAGACAAAATTTAAGGAAAAACTTTCACCGACCTCGTCTGATGGTAGTTGTCGACGAATTTCGTTAGGCCTCTACGATGAACGGATTCTTTCGTATGGCTTTCGGCAAAAAAAAAAAAAGTGGGGGGGGCAAAATTAGCAGGGAAATTGGCGGGAAAACAGTGAGGACTGGCGGAGGTTTTGGGGACTATTTAACGGGGGATATTTTTAGAGTATTCTAAACAAGGGCCAAAACTTCCAAAACCACTACGAAAGGAGAACGAAAGACGCATATTGAAATGAGAACGGTTATCATCAATTCACGTTAATTGATACTACTTCCCGCGTGCTTTTTTATTTTGGATGAAAACAAAAATCACTAAAAAGGATTATTATGCGAGAAATTATGTGTAGACTGTAGAATCAGAATCCGCCATCAAAAATTCTTATTTGAGTAAAGGAAATTTTGGCCATTTTAAAGGAATTTTTGCGTTTCGGACGTTTTGCGCATGCGCGATTGAAAAACGTTATCAGTTTTGCAACCTACACTAAAAATTATGGCGGGTTACAAGTTAACGTATTTTTCTTCGGTCTTAAAATTTTCACTGATTTTAAGTTAAAATTCAAAGGTGCATGAGATGTGAGTGGAGATTGCGCTTATTTCCTCACATGTTTAGATTCCTATGTATTTTGATGAAAACCAATTTTACTGAGTGCCAAATATTAGCGTTCTATGTTAACTGTGAAAATATAAATTTTGCTGTAGCACCGTCGACAGAGTAGCCTCTCGGTGGATTCAGGATTGATTTGACGTTTTTATCCGAACGCCGAAAAACGTCGTGTGTTTTCGTTCCCTATGACGTCACATCCCCACCCCTTAAGTTCAATGAACGCTTCGGGCCCTTCCGTTTCTTTCCGTTAACGTTCGACAATCGTCCGCCATGTTTAGTTAGAAAACCGTGCTCCTGTTCATTGTATGGTGAATCTTCCGCCGGAGTCGCCCTACTAACCCAACTTAACCGCCGCTTCTTAGAATTCTGCTTAGAATATTGAGTTTTACTTCACGTGAGTAGTTTTTTTCCCCCAATTACATTCTATGCTCATTTTTTTTATGATACTTGTATGATTGAAGTACACCTCCCAGGTAAAATTTGTTGGGAATGTATTCGTTATTGAAATGTTGATTAGTTCATCCAAAAAACCGCTATAAGTGCTGTCAGTCGATCGTCGAGTGACGACCACGTGACCTATCGGCCTATACCAATAGGCCGTGCCTATGTATATTGTTTGAATTGGCCTATTTGAGTTTTGCTATCTGCCGAGCAAAAATGCCATTTGGAGACGATATGTCGCACACTCAAGTGGCGATTTTTTAAATAGTTACCAATATCTTGTTATCAAAGTGCAAGCTTGCCAACGGTGAGTAGTTTTGATGATGTGGTCCAAGAGTCTTTTGAGCAATTTTTCTTTTCTGCACCGCATAGCTACTGCAGGCCTTCACAAGGGGGGGGGGGACCGGGCCCAGGTGGAGGCACTTGCCATATTGCCGTGGCGCCCTTGCCAACTCAAAGGAAAGACCTTATTGACAATCCAGATATGTAGAAGAAAATTTATTTTAAATTTTACTTCTAAACGATAATCCCCCAAAATTGGCTTCCTGCTACGCATTTCAGAATTCAAGCTTTAAAATTATGATTGGGATTAGTGTCGTGCCCAATCAAACATTGGGTGAATTGCTAGTGCTGCTACCTGGTGAACTTGATATAGTATTATGTGTTCGAACTTTTTGCGCTTTCGGTCGGGTTTTGCTTGGCGGGGCAGAACGCGGCAAATTTACTGAACCCATCATAATGGTGACATACTCTTAGGGTTTGATTAGCAATGAAGCTTCGACCAGTAGAGTTTTTCTAAATCGATTAGTTCGCTCAAAACACCGCTGTTGGTGTTGCAAGTCGACCGAAAGGGTGACGTAAGCCAGTGGAGCACAGAAAATAATTTTCTAAAGCGCCACTGCTCGGGGGGGATCGGAACTTTCACGAGAGCGGGGAGGGTCGATCGGATTCCTCGCTCCGACTGTATCCGGGAAGACCCGAACCCACCCGATGCCGCCATCATGTTTCCCCCTTTTTTACCTCACCGTTTCAAGACGTTTCATTTCAGTTCTTAGCTCTCACTACGTTATTTCGTTCGTTCTTTTTAACGGTAAAGTACAAACATTTCTGATTCTATTAATTTTTCGTACTGTACTTCTTGTTTTAAATTTTTATCACGATAGTCTATGCTAGGGGACTAACCTATACGTATACATTTTTTTGGGGCATCTCAAGGACAGATATGTCTAGGTTAGAAACCTCTTTTTTGCCTTGAAATGTTTCTTTGTTTTGTGCATTTCTTATGTTCCAAATGTTTAATTTTGTAAAGTAGGTCTTACGGTTTTCCCGCCAGCCCTGATTTTGATTCCAAAACTCGCTAGATAGCGCTTCCGTTTCATAAGGATAGTGAGCTCCCTTCTCTATTAGCTTATCAGTCGTAAATGAGAAGACCTGGGCTATTCTTGATTAATATTATCGTTGAAAACGTGCATCAGTGTCGTCATCACACGTGGAAAAGTCCTTTCTCCTCGCGGTCATCGGGCATTACTAAAGTGCACTCTCAAAAGGCCGTGATTCCGTTTCTCGGTGACTTATCGTTTCCTAGAAAAAGGAAAAGTGGCGCGTACTCTAATTGTAAAAAGTTTAATTTTCGGTACCGTTAAGTCACAAGTACCGAAAAAGTAGCTCCGAATTGGAGCTAAAAGTGAACACATGGATTTCGCTGTAGCCCCGTCGATAGAGGAGCTCAAGTGGCCGTTCAGCAATCTACAGTCTCTTCACCAGTTTGCATTAAAGCACTTGATGTGTGGGGGCTCGTGCACCATAGCCGTATTGTGAATTTGCTATATGAAAATTAAAAGCTCTGCTCTTATCTTTTCTCATGGCTGTCTATTCATTTTAGAGCTACTTACAAGGAGCTCCAGTATTTGAGTCTGCCCGTTGGACGATTGCGATGACGCCGCAGTTCCTTTTCTCGGTGACCGTTTAGTTTCCTAGCTAAAAATCGAAATTGGCGCATGCTCGTGGCAACGTCGCTTTCGTCTTCTTCGTCTTCCACTTTTTGGATTCAATACTCTTGGTTGAATCTGGAATCGTATGGAAGTTGCTCTATTACCTTAACAAGTTACTCCCTGTACTACCTGTTATTAGACTGTTTTCGGAAGCCCAAGCTGTTAAGGAGTAGCTGTATCTCCTGCAAGAAGTCCTTAAGTTAAACCCTCCCATACGACTTCCAGCTTCGTGCCCGTTACCCCATAATGTGTGTTATCTGACATGGATTGGGGAGTAGAGGAGATAAAAAAATGCGGTGAAAACATCACCCACTAGCCATACAGTTTTTATCTAAGAGGGGTCGGAGTGCACAACGTCCTTATAAAATCTTATCTTAGGGAGAAGAATAACTATGCAGTACCACAAATAAAGGCGCTTCCACTTGTCAAGGGAAGTCAATCCGGCGCGTTTTGCTAGCCGTCTTTGAAGCGGGTCAGTTGAGAATTTAGTTCACCAGCCGAGAGCAATGTAAGCGTGGACGCGCCACTTGGGATGGAGCGAACGAGCTGCTTTCTTCCTCCCATCTCCCAAAGAGGATCATTTCAACATGAGTTTTCGATCCGTTTCTCTGATTGAACGCAGGCCGCTCATAGTTCACATTCTACGGTCTGTGCCATCCTAGGATATTCTTCGACGTCTCCTACTAGTACTTCAGCAATCTGCAGGCTCTTCACCAATTTGCATTAAAGCTGTTGATATTTGGGAGCTCGTCCACGATAGGTGTATTGTGCATTTGCTCTACGAAAACTGCTCTCATCTTATGGCTGTCTATTCAGGGCTACTTGAAATACAGAGAGCTCCAGTACTTGAGTTTGACCATCGCCCGATTGAGGCGACACCGGTTCGCTTTAGTCTTCATATTATGTATCCTTGGTGTATAGCACAATGAAATGCAGGCTATAAACTCATTGTAGGAGCTTTATGAAGCCGCTATGGCATATTGCTCAATGAGAATAAGACTGGCGGTCGAGGAGTTGAGACTCGCCCGTTGGAACGAGAAAGTCGAATAGGAACGGAGTACGAAACGGCAACCGTGTAACCGCCCTATCTGACAATAGCGCGATGAGAGGAGGAAGAAGGGATCCAGTTTGTAGTGACAACAGGGTCCACCGACCGAGGTGGAGTAGGGGGAGCCAAGAGTGGGAGAATTGACAACGTTGCAACTTTAGCCTAACCGTTCCGGCGGGGCAGAAGGCGTGGCCACGGCAGGTGGGACTGGTGGCTCCTCAGAACGCTCTGCCTTAAACTATTCAATTGATTCGGGCTGGCGGGAATTTTTTAACATGGTCAAGGTGGGGTAACTTGGCGGGAAGAATAGTGACAACAGATAAACGAAATCCGAATTCCTTTCCGGTACATATCAACACTACTACTTACTAGTTACTCCATAACTTCTACACTTTTAACGTCAGCTAAATTCTTTCCTCTTTCATCATTTTACCTTTATATCATTTTCTTATAATTTTTTAGATTCTCATTTTATTCTTTGAGGACCAACATTCCATCATGAGTGTGGTTATTGATTGCTGGGACGATGATCTCAGCGACGTGCAGAAAAAAGTTAAGGAGAAAGCTCAGCTTGAGATGAAAGAATTTCAAAGGAAAATTGCTGAAGTTTATGACATGGTCGGGTATGTTACTTATTTTATTAAAACTTTTCTTAACTAATCTATGCTCTTTTTTTCAGAAATAAAGCTAATAAAAGTCAGGCGCAAGTGGTAGCAAACACTGCGTCTCCTCCAATCGTTACTACGTCCGCAAACCAGCAAATATTTTTGCAGCTAAAGGACAAACAGCAGGTGAATACATTCAAAATAATTGATTTTTTTGAAATGACATAAATTGTGGATTTTATTTTTAAAAAATTTGCTGGCTTTTTTATTCTAGGCTGCGCAAATGAATGGGACGTATGTGATTGTTGATAACAATAATCAATTCAAATTAGTCCTTCCTAATGGGACTGTGCAACCTCGTAAGTACTTTTGTCTTCGTTCTTATATTTTTATTTTTTAATAGAAATTGTAGCTCCTGTTCCTGCAAATGGAATGATCAGGTTGCCGACCACTCTTCCTCAGGTAACTTTTTTTACTTTTCAAAGGTTCAAAGAAAACAACTTTTGCTTTCAGTATCAGAATGGTCCAAATGTTGATATGAGCAGATGTAATGCTGCATCTGGAACTGGAGGTACAGCAAAAAGAATGGTATTCAAGGTTTGTTTATATTATTTCACCGACAAATCAAATTAATGTTCATGTTTAGTCTACTTTGGTTAGAACTGTGGTGACTCCTAAAACTGTGGTGACTCCACCAGTCGCCAATATTCCGGCCAAATCAATTCAAACCCAATCTGCAAAGAGTAGTGCACCTGTTTCAACAGTTCAAACGAAACAATCGCCAACTTCTTCAAAATCAATCTTCATTCCGACTCCTCAGAAAAAGACTGAACCTCCCATAAAGTCTTATCCGCAAAAACTACCATTGTGGAAAAGACCGGTGACAAAGAGGATTTTAAATAGTGAGTATTGTGTTGGTTTAAAAACGAATTTTAATTTTTTTTTAGCGGACATTGTTGATCTTACTGCTGACGACGGAATTGATGATGAGAGCAACCATATTGGGGGAATCCTTACGAATGATGGTTCAAAAGATGAACCTGAAAGAACTTTTCCATCTTTGATCGTTGTCGCCAGAACATTTTTATCCCAAAAAGCTTTATCCGGAGCAGAAGAAAAAGCTTCCAGAAACCAACTTGGTCTGTTCTTTTATAATTTTACCAACAAAATAATAACATTTTTTTATTTTTAGACACGAAAGTGAAAAAAATCCTAGTTTTAGCTCCTTACAACCTGGTTGAGTATCTATTTCAGCAAAAAATAATTAAAATAAGCAAAGGTGTAAAGAGCATGATGTCGAGTGTCAGTTGGGTTTGATGAGCGAAGAAAATCGAACTCAAAATTCGGGTGGATTCGTTTGGGTTAATCCATGTTGTTCTCCAATAACATCTGTAAGATTAATGCCCCAATACAATTATTACTATTATGATTGTATTCTGTTACTGATTTTATCCATGGTTCCATTTTTTAGGTATTTAGTGGTTCAATTTTCGAAGGTGCGCCTTACCCACCTGTAACTATTTTGAAACTTATTTACCATTGGGCTTGCCAAACTTCCGTCCAAAATGTCTTACATTGGGTTAAAGTAAGCAACGTCTACATCAAGAAGATTTATACGCTGTTGAGGTCCATCTGTATCGCTTCTATTCACGAACGTTTTCCTGTTCTTGGTGGACCCAACCAACTCGTTGAAGTAAATTTTCATATTTTATCTTCTGCAGCTTACGTTTGATTTCTAGGTTGGTTTGATCAGCCTTGGTACGGGAATGCCCGCTGGCGATAACGTGTTTAAACATGTCAAAGTTGAAGTCCTTGGCGTCTACGATGTCAAAAAACGTCTCATACGACTTAAAGCGCTTGATCCGTTGCCGGTATGTTCATCATCATTATTTTTTTCATGATTCATAATTTTTGGTATAGGAAGCAGAAAGATATAAACGAAAAAAATTCGTCCGTTGCCTTCAACCTTTAAGAGAAATCATTCACCAAGATTCTATTATCGTCACAGACATCTGCGCCGAGGATAAAGCATGGGGAGAATTCGGCTTTAAAAAAGTCCAAGCGTCTACTCCTAATGGCATGCATAACAAATACGTCATGAACTACATCAGGACCATCGTACCACGAATGTTTCAAGTAATTTATTTTTAAAATTCTCGCAGATAATTAATTGTTTACAGAACACGCTTTCTTTATTATCAAGACAGTTGATTCAGCAGTTTTTCGATGAGCTGGTTTGGCGCGAAGCATGGGAAGTGTACCTTTAACTGCTTACAATCAAATTATCAGTGATATCATTACTTTGACTGCCCTTGATACTGGTAAGTTTTATTTGTTCTTAAATCGGCCCAGAGTAGGGCGCAATCACGATTACAATCATAATCATATTTCTAACTATTAGGTGTACAAAATGAAACTCGGCCAAAATCTACAAAATTCAAATTTACCCTGTGGCTGAGTTTCATTTTGTACACCTAATAAATAAAACTTGTAGGAAATTTAATTCTCTATAAAGCACTTAATTATTTTTTTCTAGGATGCACCATTTTCGGAAAATAATTTTTTTTTAAATAAATTTTTTCTTGAAACAGTGCGTCCTAGAGAAAAAATGAATAGAATAAAAATTAAAGAGAATTAAATTTCCAACAGATTTTATTTAGTGCATTTTTTCAATACTGTAACGGTTTACGAT
This sequence comes from Orius insidiosus, assembly GCA_014119065.1. Lineage (NCBI taxonomy): Eukaryota > Metazoa > Arthropoda > Insecta > Hemiptera > Anthocoridae > Orius > Orius insidiosus. The sequence goes on along the minus strand of JACGAQ010000395.1, from coordinate 36,206 downwards.
TTACAAGCCTTTAAAGATTAACCTTCTTAATGGTTATACTTCAATAACCTTCTTACACGGAGAAGGTAACTTTTGATGGACTTTAACGCCTAAAATGTTCAAAATGAACTACTAGGTGTACAAAATGAAACTCGGCTAAAATCTACAAAATTCTTTACCCTGTGGCTGAGTTTCATTTTGTACACCTAATATAATTACGATTGTCATCCATTTGACCCTCTGGGGTCTGGAAGACCCTTCCCCAAAAACCCGACATGGAGGGTAAAACAATAACTTCTTTAAAGTTGAAATATGATCACAATTATGCCCTACTCTGAAACGGCCTCTCTAGCTATATTTTATTTATTTTTTATTTTTAGATGTACCTTTGGTCAAAGTGCTAATCAAAATAGCAATGAATCCATTCAAAGACTGGAAATTTAAAAACTGGTCTGACAATCTTTCATCTACTGGAACTGCTCTCTCAACCGCTGACACGAGGTTCCGAATCGTCAACCCTGGAGAAGCATCTTTATTTCTTGTACGTGGTCTTTTATTTTTTTTGGTTCAATTTTATTGTTAAATTTAGGAAGTAACTCAAACCGAAAACGATAGGCCAATTTCTCTTGAGTCTACATCTACTTCAGCTGAAGGGAAAGACGGTTTGGTCTACTTGGAATCATATTATTACGGAAGCTTTGAATGTGATGTTCGATCCACTAAAAGTAGCTCACTTTACACTGAGGTAAAAGCCCAAAGAAAAAGAATCCAACTAACTTTTTCATTTTAGTGTGCCATATGCCTCCGAGATTTTAGAGACAACACTCAGTTTTCCGACCATTTAATTCTACACGCTTTAAACAAAGTTTATCCTATAGAAAACCCGAGAGATATATGCCGTATCTGTTTAAAAGTTCCAGAGAAAGGATCGATGAACGCTCACGTTACTCAAGTAATTTTTAAAACTTAAAGAAAAAACAAAAATTTGCTTTTCAGTTCCATAAACATAGTGCTGACAAACTTAACTTCTGCAAAATCTGCAACATGCCGTTTAAAAGTACTTGTAAATTGATAGAACATATGGCATTGACTCATCATGAACTTGAACTTCCGTATACATGCGAGATTTGCTATTTTCGAACTTCAATTTTTGAAGATATGCAGTATCATTTTTCAACCGTACGTTTTATTTAAAAAATAAATAAATAATCAAGATTTTTTTTAGAGGCATAAAAATATGTGCTGTGCTCAATGTCCATATTGCCTTAAAGTCGTCCACTTTTTAAACCGCCAGGTGAAGATATAACAAAAAACCAAATGTATTTTATAAAGCATATTCAGGTATTATTTAAGCAATAATTTTAAAGTTGTTTTAATTTTGTTTTCAGCGTCATCAATTACCGTTTAGTAAAAAATGTAAAAATTGCGCTTTATCTTTTCACAATAGTGCAATATTACATGACCATCTCAAACGAGATCATACTATTTGCACAACTTCTCAAGGTGAGTGTAGATTTTAAATATTTTATTAATTTTAAATTTTAGCGATAAAACGGTATCCTATTCTGAACGGACAAGGGATTTTGATAAAACCGCCTCTACCCAGGTGCCAGATTCCAGATGAGCTGTTCAATGAAAAAGAAGATGAACAGTTTTTCCTTCAACTTGGTCTTATCGATTCGTCGATCGATCCGACCAATCATCCTGTCATTGGATCCAATCTTGCTTTCTTCAGATGTAAAGAATGCGATGGTCCTTTGACCAAAAGTCATCTCACGTAAGTTATTCTGAAGCTCAGTTTGATTAAAACTGAAGTCCGCATCACCAAAATGTCATAATGTAAAAGTCAATTTTTTTTACAGGCGAAACTCTCTCAGATGTTCACATTGTCAATTCAGTACCAACTGCCTCTACAATTACTCCGAGCATATTATTCTTTATCATTCTCCTCTAGAATCAGTCAAGTCGATCCAGTGGTACAAAAGGAGCAGTATCAGCTCATCAAGAACGTCCAAACCTTACCACTGCTCTTCATGTTTGTTCTCGACTTCGGATGGAAATGATCTCGGTTAGTACATTTCACGATTTTTGCTTTTTTATTGTTTTTTCCTTTTAGCTCATCATCTTGCGACAGTTTGTCCGAATGCATTTTGTTCGACAGATAAAAGAAAGGCATCTCAAGCATCTGGTTATTATACGGAAGCTCAAGATCTTCAAGAAGACAATAAATCTTCTCGTAAGTTAAAACTTCAATTAAAACTATTGGTCAAAAATTAAGTGCACAAATTAAAATTTAGTTTATTGGGCGTTTATGATGTAAAGAAAAATTAATTTGCCAAAAATATTAGGTGTACAAAATGAAACTCGCTAAAATCTAAAATTTACCCTGTGGCTTAGTTTCATTTTGTATTCATACAAAGATTGCTGTATGAATTTTTGGTTTTTCCTGTGGTATCCATACCAGCAATGCCTTTGCAGAGTGATTTGGCATTTGAAAAAATATGCATCTAAGAAAAGAACATGTGAGGGCATTCGATAATTTTTTTTCGTTTCACAAAATCTGATCCTGTAAAATTCACTTACTTTACTGGATGACTACCACTGCGGAGGTTATGTGTGAAGGGTTAGTAAGTTAGGTTAGTAAAATATACTACAAACTAACTTATGTACAAACCAAACCACATTTTTCCCCCTTTTTTTATTTTTCTATCCATTTTGATTGAGAAACTTAGCTCTCGGGAGAGCATGAAAACGTGTCTGAGTGATAAGGTCAAGGTTAGATAAGGTTAGATTGATCATATTATCATTTGGGTTTGCCCTAGAGGTATCGAGTATTTTTTGAGCACTTAAAAAAAAATTTTTTTTCAGGAAAAAGAGGAGGATCTCAAGGATCGATTTCAGGCTCAAAGAAAAGAAGGCGAACCGTTCTCTCTGATGAAGTAATTTAAAGTTTACTTGAATATTTGTTTTATTTAAATAATATTTTAGTCTGACAATTCTTCGACTGCTAGTGTCTACCAAGAGTCTTTGCCGGACAACTCGAGCAATGATGCTCCCACTTTGTAAGAGTCCTAATTATGTGATACATTGTATATTCTGTACAAACGAAAGAATTTTTTTTTTTTAAATAAAAAGACTTATGGATATTTTTTGAAGGTTTAAAATGAAGATGTAAATAATAAAATTTTTATTATTAAAGAAAATGTTTTGTTGAAATAAAATTTATCTTCTTTGAGTTTTACCCATTTTACGTTTACCAGAGAAAAGATGTTTGGGCATTTTAGTACCAATGAACCGATCGGCTTCTCCTTTGAGACCTTTCTTTCCGACCTTTTTGGCGATCGCTTTATGGGCCATTTTCTTGACTTTGGTTCTCGTTTCAGAGCTGCTAATTCCTGAAATGTCTCTTGGAGGGCGTGATACGCTTCTGGCAGCGCCTTCAGAATTTACGCGGACTCGTTTTTTCGCCGGTTGACTCAGAGAACGCGAACGACCACGAGTTCTTTTAAAATTCGCTTGAGAATCGTTTTTGTCAAGTTCAACACCCAAACTTCCCATTTCTTCAGCCAATCTGGACACCGATCTACCTCTAACTGCTGGTGTAGCTGTTCTTGCTAGCTTAGGCTTCGTACTTGACTTCTTGACACGGGATTCATTCTTCATTATCGTCCTTTTCTCTCGTATCTGCGCTGCAAGTTCTTTAATATCCTTCAGAGTCGAATCAAGTTCGATTTTAGGAACAGCATAAAATCCGGCTTCTTCCCTCAATCCTTCTTCACGTTCCAACTCTTCTAATTTTTTAAATATTTCAGGATCGATGTAGTCAGCAATGTTGTGACCTTCCCACATTTCAGGGATGATCATATTTGTATTCTTCGGGAAGATCGAAGTTCTTTTTCAAGTCCAAAACATAATCGTCGCCAAGTTCAACTTCCAAATCTCTTTCCAACTTCTTCTTCCTCTTTCCGCTCTCTTCACTTCCATTACATTTTCTTTGTCCTTCAACGCCTTCGCTTTTTCCAATTTTTTCGCCCAGACTGTATCTAAAAAAGAAAAAGAAGAATTTTTTTTTGGTTCGATATAATACCAACCTGGGATACATGGTGGCCTTTCTTTGGCGTCTCTCTGTGAAGGATAGGCAACATGTAAACGATTCATTATCCATCAACTTTTTTAGCTTGAGCTTTGCTTTCAATTCTGAATGCCAAAAGAGTATCGCATGCCTACAAAAAAGGTAAAATCAAAAGAAAACCCTTTAGTCTGAACAAACCTGCTGTTTGACTTCAGCAACACCCTCTTCTTTCAACGTGCTCATGCTTAAAAGTGGAACATTCAATTCAGAAAATACTTTCAAACACTCTTTGCTTTCTTCCGGAAGTTCGTCGATGGTCATGACATCACTTTTATTGCATACGGCGATAACAGGCTTGTTTGAAAACAGAGGTTTGATTGATTTGAAGAGCGAAACTTGCTCTTCGATTGAATGCCCGCATTGTGCAGATGGATCAAGAACGTAAAGAACAGCGCTCTTAAATGAGCAAGAGCAGTAACAGCCTGCATTTCAATAATATTCCTTTGATCGAGAGGATGATCCAGAATTCCAGGAGTGTCAATAACTTGCCATCTTAAATATTTATAGTCAGTATGACCAACATATAAACTTTTTGTTGTAAACGCATACGGCTGAACTTCAACATCAGCCCTTGTAATCTAAAAATCTTTAATAAGATTTCATTTAAAAAAATCATTATACCTTATTTATAAAACTGGATTTCCCAACATTAGGAAAACCACAAATAATCAAAGTTCTTGTGTACGGATCGATGGAGGGAAGACGAGCCAAATGCTGTCTCACTTGTTCCAAATACTCCAAATTTGACGCCTGTCTTTTCATTATGGTGGCCATTCTAAAATGATATTTTTTGAATTTTACTAATTGAACTCATTTAAAAATATACCTTCCCAAAGCAGCCCTTTTCAATTGTTTGCAACGATAAAGCGAATCACCAAACTTGAGAAGTCGACATAATCTTTAGATACACTAAAATAAATAATAGTATAATAAATAATTTTCTAAAATAAATACTTGTCAATAAGATGTCTGGCATGATTTAACTGCCCAAGACCAAGCTTGTAATGGTCTTTGTCGTACAAGACATTCATTAAATCAGCATAAAATGGATGAACATTCTGAAAAAGTTTAAGAAAACGTTGTTATGACAAACGGAACTCTTAGAAAAAAAATCAGGGTCGCCACACAACTTACATCCAATTTAGGAAACTCCTGTATAATCTGTGACAACCTGTCATGAAAACTTTGCTGCGTAAATTTAATTTTACGCATATAAAACGATCTTATCCTCGATATCTTATATGATTTATGGACAACCGTCGGCGTCTTCCTTTGTGTCTTTGACAACATTATGTCTATAAACTCCTACAACAAAAAAAACCGTAATAACAAAAAAAAAAAGTTAAACTAAATTACCTTTGCCGTCGGAACGACGGCAATTTTTTTAAAGTTGTAAATCGTCATTTTGGAAGTTCAAAATTTATATGGAAAAACTTGAACACAGAAGAACTGCACGTGCAAGGTGCAAGTTCAGAAAAGGAGGTTACCTAAACGTCAGATGTACTTCTACAGTGTTGCCAACCATAAGAAAGTAAATGCCTAAAAGAATTTTTTTCAATCATATTTTGGTTATTACTGAATACCTAAGTTATAAAATAGCTTTTTTCAATCATAATTTTATTTTAAACTTGAAAAAAGGTCCATTTTTGCTGCACATGCTTGGTAACCAACTGAAGGATACTGTGACCCTAAGTACCGTGTTATGTTTTCATTTTGAGTTTTAATATTTTTCTTAATTTATTTAGAAATTTTCTTTTCATAAAACGCTATTTCCATTTCATTGGTCCATTAAAACGGTATTTGATTTTACAAAAGGTTTTTTTTTTTATTTGGTGGGAAACTCATTGGAAAACTTTTTTATCGTTATGTCATTGTCGACTCATTAGGATTTTTCCGGAATGACCCGTCTTTTCGTCATCTATTTACTGCTATGAATGGGACACAAAATGCTATTTATCATGAAAAACAGGTATGCTCTTTGCACCTGTTGCTTTTGCCATTTTATGTTGATTATCTATAGGAATCTAGCATTTTTGCATTTATTTATTTAAATTGTATTTTAGGTTAAGGAATTGTGTGCGCTTCATGCGCTTAACAATTTATTTCAATCCCGCGACGCATTTAGTAAAACGGAGCTAGACCAAATATGTCAATCGCTTTCCCCTCATGTATGGATAAATCCGCACAAGTCGCTTCTCGGCCTTGGAAACTACGACGTGAACGTCATCATGGCTGCATTGCAGCGAAAAGGTTGCGAAGCAGTTTGGTTCGACAAGCGAAAGTAATATTTCATAACCAAATTTTTGTGTGTTATAATGTTTTATAGGCCACCGGAATGTCTTCAGCTCTCGCATATCTGCGGGTTCATTTTGAACGTGCCAAGTGATTATAGACTCGGTTTTGTTTTGCTTCCAATCAAAAAACGTCATTGGGTTGCTATTAGAAGAGTTTCGGCGTTTATTATAACCTTGATTCCAAACTAGACGCACCACATGTCATCGGACAAGTAATTACATTTTTTTTTAAACTTAAATTATATGTTTTACGACCTTGTTACTTCCGTTCCTTTCATTAATTTTCCATTTCCAGGAAAAAGACCTCATGAACTATCTTCATGAGCAGTTGGAGTCGAAAGAAAAAGAACTTTTTATCGTCGTCACCCATGAAGTTGAACAAAACCATTTATGGGAGCGAGAAGTCATCAAAGATCCAAGCATACAAAGATAGTCTGCCTCAAATACTAATAATAGCAATACAGAGAAAATTAATATATTAAAAAATAAACATTTTTATTAGAGTTTAAGAATCGCGGGACCTGACGTTAAATTTTTACATAATAAAAGCCATTATAATTGAATTGTGTAGTTTTCATGGGAAAAATTTTTTTTTCTTAATCTCTACTTTCACCATCATAATGAAATAAATGTAACTTTTTTCCTTTTTCAGTATTTTTTTATGGCTTTTATGTCGCACTAATGTTGCTTGATTTTCACTATGCGATTTTTCTTTTTTCATTTATAAAGTGTTTGAGAAATCGCATATTGTAAAAATTAAGATGTAATATTTATTGGGACAGTGCAATATTTTTTATGTTGGAAGCACTGTTTGTCTAGAATTAAGTGTTGTGTTTTTGTATTTTTTATGAGCCTCGCTCTGTATAAGACTTTCATATATTTAGAAGCCAAAAATATACCCAAATTATGCTTCAATATAGCCCTCAGCTATCAAATTGTGATCATGCTACAATAAATTTGTTTTTTTATTAAAAATGCACTTGGTGAGCCTAATTTGAAGGTGCTAAAATTTCACTTTTCATTAACACCAATATAATTGGAGCAATAATTTTTGTTTTGTAATATTTAAAGAATTTTGTCTGCACCAGTTATGGCGTAATAAAATCATAATTATGTTCAAAATCATGTTATTTTTTATTATTATTACAGATGGAATAACCATATTTTATTTATGATTTTCCTTAAAATCACATTTTTTTTCTGATGATATTTTTAAAAAATCATAGAAAAATCGTATTTTTTAATGTTGTGTGAGAAAATCTAAGTTTAGCATTAAAACATACTTTAAAAAATGCAATTTTTTAAAAAATTTGTAAAAAAGATGATTTTTAAAAATAATATGGTTTTCTGAAAAATCGTAAATAAATATGATTATGACCACACGTAATCCTAATGAAAAATAATCATGATCATGATAATGATCATGCCGTGCTCTGGTCTTTACTTATTTAAAATTAACTTATTTATGTAACTTACCTGTTTACAAAAATAAAAATTTTTTATAAAGTTTTTTTTAATTTACAGTTTTAAAAAATGCCATAATACATAAAATAATAAACTAGCAGTCTTTGTTGTTGGTTAGCAATAACCTGTCACGGTTTATTCTACTTTTGTCAAGTGTCGAGTAAACAATAGATCTTGCTTCAACTCCAATGTCTGTTCCTCTTCCTAGCACCCATATAAAATCTAAAAAAAATTAAGAGAAAATTTTTTTTTTAAATTTTATTTACCTGCGTGAACTAATCTTAGATCAGTGCAAGAATAGATTAAAGCGAAATCTTCGTAGTCAGTGTCTAGGACAATATATTTCCGCTTCCAGGTGCCATACGTGCTATAACCGAAGGCAAAGTGCTCGAAAGGACCATATTTAATTCACCCGGTTTTGGCTCACGTCTTTCACCATATATGATGAAGCGCTATTCGTTCCTCTCCTAAAATCAAAATATAAAATCCATACAGTTGGCAAAACTGTTTTTTTACCATGGTACTCGATAGTTGACATCTGCTGCCAAAGTATCATTTTCATATAGCGTGAAGTTAACTTTGGTGCATGACAGTGTTGATTCAAATATGTAAAAAGATCTTTCTATTTCAATCCAGTTTCCTTCAAACTACAAAGACCAACCATAAAATTTAAAAGATGATAGTTCCGAACGTTTTATTAATGGAAAACTTCGAAAAAAGATAAGTCCCCAGAAGGATTCTAACCTACTGTGGGTTTCTAACCCTTATCTAGAAAGCGCTGAGGTTTCTCGCACAGGTTAGAAAATGAATTATGGTTTGCTAATTTTTTTACTGCAGATAAAATAGTTTCTAAGCTACTTAAATTTCGAAATAGAGACGCAATACGCCTGCAAGTGTTGCCAAATCACCGCCATTTTCTTGAGACCGGCCGGCTCTATTGTTCAGGAAAATACAGGCCTGTTATTAACATAATTAAGAGGTTGTCCTCTTTTAATCTCTGTCATCACTTTATCCCAGAGGAAATTCCTAATTATGATTTAATTTGTCTTTAAAAAAACATGCACAAAGGAAAAGATTTTAGGATTGACCTATTGACCAATAATTGAGGATCCCCTTGAAAGGGTAAGATTTGGGGAATTTTAACGAACAACTTGTTGGGAATAAAGAAGAAAAAAATTTTAATCGGATCAAGGATTAAATGGAATTTCGAAAGTAAGCTTAAGTCATTTTTTTTAACGAGTCTTAAAGAGATGACCTATATTTCATATTTTTTTAAGATTCAAAAATATGTGTGGGACGAAAAAAAACGTTGTTTGAGTAGTGAAATCACCGAGTACCGTTTGAAAAAGATTTAAACGGGATTTTTGGAATAAAGTTGAAGAATGTAAATGCGAAGTACCCTTTGGATGTCGAAATCTTCTTTGGGTTTAACTTCGGGGCATCTTCCAAATGCTGGCCTTTGGCATTCTGAAGAAGCGAAGAGGGCGAGGACGACGGCGACCAAAATCCAGTTTCGAACGTTCGAGTTCATGTTGAGGGGCAAAGCGTGGTCGGACTGGCGTCCCACCGCTTCCCCTTTCACCTTTTATACTCCTCCCCTCTCGTTTGTCGTAATTAAAAATCGCGAATAAGAGGAAAAATTTTATTTTCCTTCTTTTTGAGCACTTCCTTCACCTTCCGTTTGGAAAAGGCCTCTCCACACTCTTTATCTTTACAATCCTCAATTAATCCTTGGGCCCATGGAGAACATAAAAGCTAAAATTAACTACCATTTCAATTGGCACGAATAACAATTCGACCTTTTCTACTTGCACTTTTCATAAGATTTTTTTTTGGTCAGTGGCGCTTGGAACCCTCCTTTCCTTAACCGAAAGAATGCCTTTTTCCTTTCCTTAAGCAAATTTTTTAGGTGAATATCAAGACTGTCATCATCCAATTGGAGCCCTCCATTCGAGGATGCCTTAAGGTACCTCGGTACCTACCTTGAAAAAACTGAAGGATTTCTTTTATTTGAAGTAATAGATTCGAGGAAGGATTTTCAAAAAAATTTTGAGAAATGGGTTCCTTAACGAACGTATATAAATATGGGCATAAGTCACCGGTAAAGACCACTGGTCTTTTTGACGTTTGGAGGTCTCTGTGACTCTATGGTTGAAGGGAACCTATGTATCTTTCTCTTAAACTAAAATTTTTTAAGCCCAATTCTTTTTTTGCACAAACTGAATAGTTGGATGTGACCTTCAAGCTTTGAGAAGAATAGAATAACAACGTATAGGTAAAAAAAGTGAAGATTTTGCAGATAAAAAGCAGGGAAGGATATAATTCAAGGATGCTCATGATATTCTTTGGCCACATTGAGAACTTAAGCCCGTTTTTTATACGTTCCTTAAGGAACGATTTTCTTAAGGTTTCCTTGGAAAACCTTAAGGAACGATTTTCTTAAGGTTTCCTAGGAAAATTAAACTTAAAAATAAAAGGAACTCTCCTTTCCTCAACCTTAAATTACCTTGAACACCCCTTTTTCGTAGTGGAAACATGAATTCACCATGGAGCAAGGATAGTGAATATTGCACTGCCTTCTAAATAGCTAGGAGACATTAAAAAACGCTGATTAATAATTAAATATAAAACAAAATATCGATTTCTAAAAATTTTACGTACAAAACCAATGATTTATTGAGAAATTATTACCACTAAATTTTTCGGCTTCGTGGAAGAGCGGGAATATTCATCCCCACCCCCACCACAGACCTGTACAAACAAGTCCAGGAAGCTTTTCTTCTCTGCTCTTATTTTACACAAGGTACGTAAAATTTTAAATATGCCTTTTATTACTGAAAACAATGCTAATCTATATTATTACATATTTATAAACTTTAGGATCCCTTTTCTCAAGGTTTTATTGGCAATCCTTCCTTGACGTTATTTCGTTTTTGTGAACCCTCTGGTAGCGATCTGTTCCTTCAAATAATAGGCTGATTTCCCTTTTCAGTTTTTCAAGGAGGCTATTGAGGAATCTTAAGGAATCCTCGAAGGGGGGGGGGGCTCTCATTGACTGACGGTGACATCCTTGATTGACTTGTTGGTTCAAGGTATCCTTTGTGTTAAGGAAAGGAGAGTTTCAAGGAACGTTTACAAATACTAGACTTCACGTAAGTAAATTTTTTCTTCTAAATAGAGATAAGAAAAAAAATCTTATGAACTTTAGAGAGTTTCGATTGACATTCTTTTTTCATAAATAAAACAATTTTCTTATCAAATAATTAATGTGATAAAAATAATGACCAATGGTCTTTAACAGAGAACTGTAGAAGATTCGCTTTTCAGGATCTTTTAATTGAAATTTTTGAGATGAAAAGACCATTTTGGACAATGTTCACTTTAATTCGCAAAAACAAAAAGAAAAAAAAAAGTCAGAGCACAAATGTGGGAAATTTTTCAAGTTGGCTGGCTGTAAAAATGAAACGAACGTTACCTTCCCTGATAGGTTACACTGTGACTCTTCAGTTTCGCTTTTTAAGAGATTTTCGGTATTTTGTATTTTGTTGTGTTTTAAATCTGAAAAAATGTCTTCGAGTAAAACCGAAGATAAAGTCGCTTGGGATGAGACAGACGAGTACATCACGGTCGAAGTGAAGCGGATGTCGACCGACGAAATCGTAAGCAGAATCCGACTTTTGGATAACGAGATTAAAATAATGAAAAGTGAAGTAATGCGTGTTTCACACGAACTTCAGGCCCAAAATGATAAAATCAAAGAGAATACGGAAAAGATAAAAGTGAACAAAACCCTCCCTTATTTGGTTTCGAATGTTATTGAGCTTTTGGATGTCGATCCCGAAGAGACTGAGGAAGACGGAGCGGTTGTCGATCTGGACGCCAGAAGAAAAGGAAAATGCGCCGTCATTAAGACATCAACTCGTCAAACCTATTTTCTTCCCGTCATTGGGCTTGTTGATGCGGAAAAATTAAAACCTGGCGATTTAGTCGGTGTTAATAAAGATTCATATTTGATACTTGAGACTTACCAGCGGAATATGACGCCCGAGTTAAAGCGATGGAAGTCGATGAAAGACCTACCGAGCAGTATTCGGACATTGGTGGCTTAGATAAACAAATCCAGGAGTTGATAGAAGCCGTCGTTCTGCCTATGACGCACAAAGAAAAATTTGAAAACTTAGGGATCCAACCGCCCAAAGGCGTTTTGCTGTACGGCCCTCCTGGAACGGGAAAAACTCTTTTGGCTCGAGCTTGCGCTGCTCAAACAAAATCGACTTTCTTGAAATTAGCCGGCCCGCAGCTTGTACAGATGTTTATCGGAGATGGTGCCAAACTTGTCCGAGATGCTTTTGCTTTAGCCAAAGAGAAGGCTCCTGCGATCATTTTTATCGATGAATTAGATGCTATCGGTACAAAGCGTTTCGATTCTGAAAAAGCAGGTGACCGTGAAGTACAAAGGACAATGCTCGAGTTATTGAATCAACTGGACGGTTTCAGCTCAACCGCAGATATTAAAGTAATTGCGGCAACGAACCGTGTTGACATTTTGGACCCCGCTCTACTTCGTTCCGGACGTTTGGACAGAAAGATTGAATTTCCTCACCCGAACGAAGATGCCAGAGCAAGAATCATGCAGATCCATTCACGAAAAATGAATATAAGCGCAGATGTCAACTTTGAAGAGCTTGCCAGATCTACAGATGACTTCAATGGCGCTCAATGTAAAGCTGTATGCGTTGAAGCGGGTATGATCGCCCTTCGACGTAACGCTAGTGTGGTCACCCATGAAGACTTTATGGACGCCATCCTCGAAGTCCAAGCAAAGAAGAAAGCCAACCTTAATTACTATGCTTAGATTTTTTTTAAATTAACATTTTCTCAGTTTTCCCCCGTTTACATAATTATATTTGCTTAATAAACTATTTTTTAAGGTGTATGTAATCTTTTATTTAAAACCTGTTGATTGCCTACCAAAAGCCTGATGCTGGTAGGCACAGCATATATCCTCATTACATATTTTACTGTGGACACCCCATTCGGTTGGGTCAGCAAACATGACGTCATTTAGTCCATTAGTGTGGACAAGCCACGTAGCTGCCATTATAATCTCTGTCAGCATGATCCATCATGCTTGCCACCCGCGGAAATACGTGAATCGCCTCCAGGACCGGGGCAGCCATGAAGCGGTTTGGGATCAACATGAGTCTTGTCGACTTTCAGCAAATTAGCAAACCCAATCAGGCTCTGTCGATCGGCATAAGAACTTTCTGCATTCACCAAATGAAGAGATAAAAAAAAATTGGGTCCTTTTGTGGCATACTTTATTTGAGTTTGTTAACATCTCACATTATTATTAAATTTTATCACAGAATATAAAGGTCGAGCCACTTTGCTTAGAAGATTTTTATTCATCGCCTCCAGTCATAACTTCCATGAATTCTAAAAAGAAGAAAGATTTTTAATCAGAGGAAACAAAAAATTTTTAAGGGGCCTGAAAAATGGAGACATCCAACATGATTATCGTGATTTGAAATGATGGCTTTTCTTGTTAAATGATAGTCTGGTAAATGGATTACCATCGAAATCGACTGTTCCAGAGCCATCGGCATCAATTTCATCAATTATTTGATCTAATTCGTATTCAGACATCTCCTCATCGAGTTCCCATAATAAATCTCTCAACACTTGGATTGTAATATATCCGTTTCCTAAGTAGGAAGAGAAAAAAAAGGCAAATTAAAAACTTTTGAATACTTTACCCTGAAAATCGACGGTTCCAGAACCGTCAGCGTCAATTTCGTCGATGATTGAATCAAGCTCGTCTTCGGTATTGAACTATCCAATTCTGACAATATTTCTCTCAAGGTATCAACCGATATATATCCATTACCTAAAACAATTTTTTAATTTAAAAAAGATAACCTAACCTAAGTAACCTGTACCTTCTTTGTCGTACAGTCTAAAAGCTTCCCTCAATTCCTGTTGCATCGCTTCCGGATTTTCTTCTTCTTCAAAATATCTGGAAGCCAGATCGCAAAAAGTGTTGAAATCAAGTTCTCCCGAGTCTAAAATATGACTTTACTATGTTTCCCCTAAATTTAAATTATCTTACTCCATGGGTCGAATTCATCGAGTAGAACTTGCATAGCGTTTGGTGTCTGTGGCTTACCCAACATTTCCAAAATCGTACCGATTTCATTCGTTGGAATTTTATTTTTTCCTTCAATCTCAAAGGCGCAAAAGCCCTTTTTAGTACTAAAAGAATTTTTTTATACAGCATTTCAGTTTTCGAAAAAGGAGGTTAGATTCTCATGAACGAGTACAGCCATACAACTGAACAGAGTAGTAGAGTAATCGTAATCATAATTGTGATAATGGGTACGATTATCCCCTACACGTTCAGTTTTACGGCTGTACTACAATAAGCGTTCTTTAATAATCAGCAAAACAATCATAATCATATTTTTTATTATGATTAATGTATTACATATGATTACAATTATGATTATAATCTTAATCATATATTATTTATGATTTCCATGAAAATCATGATTTTTATTTTAAATTTTTATTTATTTATTTTTTTTTTTTTAAAGAAAATTTGTTTTTTGCACACAAAAAATGTAAAAGAAATAGGGATACTTATTATTTTCGTTTTAAAAGTACTGGTTTGAAGAGCTTCCAACGAAAACTTCCTTACAGAGAAGTAAAATATAGGAGGGAAAGTATATGGGAAGGGGAAGTATATAGGAGGGGGAAGTATAACGGAGGATACGTAAAACGGAGGGGAAAGTATATGGGAGGGGAAGTATAACAGAGGGGAAAGTATAAGGGAACGAAAGTATAACGAAGGGAGGGAAAGGGGAAGAATAAGGAAGGGGAAAGTTTCTATTTTTTTTAAATTTTCCTAGTTTTTTTTTTGAAAAATTTTTTAAGTTTTTTGTTTCAAAAATTTTTTAAGTGTCAAGGTAAAAATATTGGGCTCTTTGGCCTAGGGATGTGCCTCTGTAATGGGTAAAAGTATGAAATTTCTCCCTACTAAAAAGAAAATAATAATTAAAAAGTGTCAATTTTTTTACACCAAAAATTCTTAAAAAATATAAGGAGTCCTAATCAAAAATATATGATTACGATTGTGCTCTAGGTTCTCTTCTAATAATAATTTTTTTAGAGCAATTAAAAAAAATTTTTGACAAAAGAACCAATTTTTACCTTAAATTAAGAAAATACTTACGTTGAATTTGATTTTTTGATAAGCTTTCCTTTAAAATTAAATAAATTAAAATTGAAATTCTTATTAAATGGATTACTTACCATGTTATTAATTTGATTTTTGGCACAAGACTGATTTTGATTGATCTTATAAATATAACGAACGCCCTTACCCCACTTATTGACAAGTCTCATACCATAAAATGTCGAATACGTTTATTTATAATGCATTTGAAACCAACTGCACCGCTCCCCCTACCCTATTTATCAGTTCTTAAACGATTATAATCGGGTTTACTGTAAAGATTTCAAAGTTTCAAAATGCAGAACAACATCTTCAATCGATATTTGATTGATTTATTTATAGGTGTTTTCTGCTTGCAGATTATAGTCGTTTTTCTATGTGTCGCCTACTTCTTCTTAATAAGCATTATGTTTATCTCGGAGAATTTATCAAGATAGTCCAATTAAATCTAAATGCTCCAATCGGTTAGTTGATTTTTTTTCAATTAAAATTTTTTAAATCAATGTTTTCTTCAGTGCAAGAACCTTGCCGCCATATTGCTTAAAGCAAATCTAGAGCCAAACAGCTACATGGGCGGATTTAGGTTATCTTAGGCTGAGAGCTCCACCAAATTCAATCTTTATAGTTCGTAAGGCCCTTTAAAATGAGGTTTTAGTCCTAAAATTTAGCCTATTTTATTTATTTCCCAAAAAAAAATCTCTTGAAACAGAAGATGGAACCCGGAATAAAAAGTATTTTTACAATGATGTAAATTTAGTAGTTTATAAATAAATCCACATTTAAGCATTTTAGAGGAGCAATTTCATGCCTTTTTTATGGGCTTATTGTAATTTTAAAATATTTTATGTTTGACCATAATTTTGATTTATCTTCATTCGTTTTTTTTTTCAAAATTTTGGGAAAATAGGATTTTTCTTCTGTTGTTGGGGTTTTTGGGATTTTTTTTTTTGCTCATTTCAAGCCTTAAAATAGTTTGAAGTCATTTTTAAATTATTCTGACCAGGATTTTGGTTAATTTTCTAGTTTTTTGAAATTTTAGCTTATACAATGGATTTAGGGCATATCCTCTAAACTATAATTTAAAAAATACAAGTCATTTTCTGAAGGAAATTGCTTACTGATTAATTTTGTACTTAGTCTTTATCTCGTTTTGACCAGTGGTTTTATGTAATTTTGAAGATTTGTCTAAAATGTCATACTAATTTATGGAAGCATAAATATTAGGTGTACAAAATGAAACTCAGCCCCAGGGTAAATTTGAATTTTGTAGATTTTAGCCGAGTTTCATTTTGTACACCTAGTAGTTCATTTTTTCAAAATTTTGAACATTTTAGGCGTTAAAGTCCATCAAAAGTTGACCTTCTCCGTGTAAGAAGGTTATTGAAGTATAACCATTAAGAAGGTTAATTTTTAAAGGCTTGTAAATCGTAAACCGTTACAGATATTGAAAAAATGCACTAAATAAAATCAGTTGGAAATTCAATTCTCTTTAATTTTATTCTATTCATTTTTTCTCTAGGACGCACTGTTTTCAAGATAAATTTATTTAAAAAAAAATTATTTTCCGAAAATGGTGCATCCTAGAAAAAAATAATTAAGTACAAATTTATAGAAATTAAATTTCCTACAATTTTATTTATTAGGTGTACAAAATGAAACTCAGCCACAGGGTAAATTTGAATTTTGTAGATTTTAGCCGAGTTTCATTTTGTACACCTAATAGAAGATAAAATCGCTTCTAATTTCTCTTTCATTTATTAATTTCATTGCACAGAAATCTCAAATGACTCATGAAATTCTTTAAAAAAAAAACCGCGAAAATGTCTCCTTTCAACGGCTTCTTCTTATCAACATAAACACAACCTTCTCCTTGATAACAGCATTGATAACATTTATCCCAGTTTTTATTGACAAATGACATTTCCATTTTATTCTTTATTGAGTGCTAAAACCTAGTAAATCTTTGGATGTAAAAATTGGGTAAAATTAACTTTTTTTTTTCTTAAACTCTCTATCTGAAAATGAACTCTGTTTTTAGGGTGTTCAAAATGGAAATCGACGACGATATCGACGATGATGAACTCATTATTTGTATCGAAAATCACCTAAATGCAGACAATTTGGAAAAATCCTGGGAAAGCGAGAAAGACGAGAACTACATCAACGTTGTTGATTTGGTCGACTCATCCCTTCAACCTTCGAGTAGCAAGAATGTAAAGGAAAAGTTGTGCCCAAACCGAAAAAACGTAAGGTCAAACAAAATGCTTTGTCGAAAGAAGAGATTATCAAAGCAATTGAAGCGATTGATGAAGCGATGGCCATTTTGAAAGATAAAATGTCAAATTGTTAGAAGCCGAATATGACCTTCTCATGTACAAATATGACCACATGATCGACATAAAGCCATCGATGTCCTCAGAATGTGTAAAGAAATCTCAAAATTTAATCACTCAATTTCAATATGCGTTTCGTTCTCCATATTTTAAAGATAGAGACTTCTTTTGGGCTCCACTTAATCCAGATTCGAGAGCGATAGGCAAAGTTAATAAAGACCTTCTCAGCATACCTTGGAGCCAATTTTATGTAGAAAAACTTGAAGAATCAGTCCGTAAATTGATAGTAAAAGCATACGTTTCATCCGTCAGACAAAAACACGATACTTTCGCTGTCAACTTCGACACCAAGTTAGATACATTGAAGACTATAAATTATTTCAAAAAAGAACCTCTGAAGACATTTTTAAATGATGGAATGGAATCAAATATCGATTGGTTTCTCGTTTCTATTTTTTTAAATGGAAAATATTCTGCAGCCGAGTGTGAAAAAATGTGGAAATTATACGCTAGCCCTAACATCAATAAAGGAGTGTGGACTAAAGAGAAATAGAAAACATTAAAAAAAGTGATATTTCGTCAAAATCTTGGGATGAAATCGCTTCATCGATTAATTCAGGAAGATCTGGTTACCAGTGTTTTTTATATTATGTGAATCATTTAAGAAAAAGCGATATTACTCCCTGGACTGAAAAGGAAATGAATTTTTTAAAAGAAGTAGTCTTAAAATGTACGTATGGGTCAAAAATTCGATGGCCACAAGTCAACTTTTTTTTGAAAACCGAAGTTTTAAGCAGATCTACGAAAAATACAAGCACTCGCTCAATCCGAATATTAAGATGGGACATTTTGGAGCAAAAGAAGATAAGCTTTTATTGACGTTGCAGCATAATTTTGATCTAAGTATAAAACAGCTTTCTAAAATCGTCAAACATAGGACGCAAAAACAGATAAAAAGCCGTGTCGAGCAAAGTTTAAATCCGGACAAAGACATCAAGTTTGGCGAATGGACTATCGAAGAAGACGAACTTTGGTCTCTCTTGTCAACGAAATCGGACAAAATTGGTCTGAAATCGCTAAAAAATTTGATTCTCGAAATCGCGTTCAAGTTAGACACAGATACAATCGTCTGAAGCGAATTTTGGATTCTGGCCGTCAAATTAAGGACATCAAAAGGATCAAAAGGACAACTCCTCGTATAATCAAAAATAAGGCTTTTACAAACAAAATTAAAAATTTAAAAAATAAACGTAAAGATTTCAAAAAAGTCATCAACTCTCTCAATGAGAATTATGCCAATAAAAAAGACGAGAATACAATCGACGCCATGGATAAAGAACTAATTAAATTTTTTATGCCAAAAATTAAGAAGCCCGCTACCGAAGAGAATTTCTCCCATGTTAACATACTACATGAAGTTGAACAAATGATTGAAGTTTTAAAACCTAAATTGAGCAAAAACCCTTCAGCTGTGGAAAATTTACAAATAAGTGATAGCAATAAACCAGATTTGGTCGGTTTATTTAAGAATCCATATGTAATGGATTTAATTTTTAGCAAGAATCACGTTCAAAAAAAGAAAACGCTGCCGATGCTTCCTCCGAACCAAAATACGTTTCAGGCACTGACATCGCTACTTTTACCTGCCCGTATCTCCGAGTCTTTAAAAGCCCATCCAGTTTTTGTCGATAAATTCAATACCGGAATTCAAAATCAAAAAATTTCCGAGTTCCTCGGAATCGATGGATTATCATCCGAATCTGTCTCGTGCCCTCTAATGACCAGCGAAAACGCCATTCAAACCATTTTGGATACAAGCAACACGTTTGTTAGTAGACTGGCATCAATTTTCGTCTGGAGTGGACTCGCTTCGACTGATTTCAACCAATCAAGTTCTTGATTTAAATTATATTGTTTGAATATTGTATTTTTTTTTGTACATTAATAATGAAAACTGTACTCTTTATATAATATTACCTATTATATTTTTATCATAAAAATAAAGGGAAGAATTTGATTGTACTTGTATGATTTTTTAGTTCCTGATGAGATTTGCCTGAATTCAAACTAGTTTGATAACACGAGGGGGTTAATTTTTTTTCTCTCGCAAAGGAAGCTCATTAGGTGTTCAAAATGAAACTCAGCCCCGGGTAAATTTGAATTTTGTAGATTTTAGCCGAGTTTCATTTACACTAGTAGTTCATTTTTTCAAAATTTTGAACATTTTAGGCGTTAAAGTCCATCAAAAGTTGACCTTCTCCGTGTAAGAAGGTTATTGAAGTATAACCATTAAGAAGGTTAATTTTTAAGGCTTGTAAATCGTAAACCGTTACAGATATTGAAAAAATGCACTAAATAAAATCAGTTGGAAATTCAATTCTCTTTAATTTTATTCTATTCATTTTTTCTCTAGGACGCACTGTTTTCAAGATAAATTTATTTAAAAAAATTATTTTCCGAAAATGGTGCATCCTAGAAAAAAATAATTAAGTGCAAATTTATAGAAATTAAATTTCCTACAATTTTATTTATTAGGTGTACAAAATGAAACTCAGCCACAGGGTAAATTTGAATTTTGTAGATTTTAGCCGAGTTTCATTTTGTACACCTAATAACATGAGGGGGTTAATTTTTCCTCTCGCAAAGGTAGCTTATCTTACCCTCCCGTGCTCTCTTACAAGCTTTTCTTGCGAGAGGAAAAAAATTACCGAATTTATTAATGGCGATACAAAGAATAAGGAACCAGTCCATTAGGCCCAAATGTTTTATCATTATCACTAATGACGACAGACTAAGGCCTTCGAGCCAAAATAATGAATATAACCTTTTTAATGTTATAATAGCTATATTTCCTTCACTGAATTTTGAGAGTAATAAATTTAAAACGCGGGAAAAATGTCTCAAAGAAGCATAACGTAAGTTTTTAACAATAAATTATTAAAGTTAAATAATTAATTGTTAAAATAACTGAAATAATACCGGAAAAATGATTTCTTTGGAAAGGTTTTTTTATTTCGTGCAACATTTTTTAGGTCCTTTTTCAAAAAAGCAGAGAAACCTCAACCGTTAAAAGACTTTGACAACGAAGAAGAAAAAGTCGGGTACGTTTAATTTTAAAAATAATTATCAAAAAAAGTTCTGAGAATGTTCGGCTTCATTTGTCGTCGAGCAGCCCAAGCAATTTTCTTCCCTAAAACATGTAAATCTTTGATAAAATTCGACTTTGCGAGAAACCCGATTAAATGGAATTTATACGTCTCGTACAGAAAGGAGAGCGGTACCACTGATGCGAAAGATGAGGCTCAGAAGGAAATTCAAGATTCGCCTGTCCGCGAAAAAGCGAAAAGGAAACGATCTCGAATTATAGAGAGCGACAGTGAAGAAGAAGCACAAAACGATAGGTTATTTTAATTTACTTAATCCTGTGTTAAAATCTTATTTTTAGCAAGAAAGAGAAATCGGAAACATCACCATTTTCATCACCTGTTCAGCTTAAGACATACTCAAATAAGAAGTAATTTAATCACTTCCTTAAATTTAATCAATTAATTTTTTGTAGTAAAAAATTGGCCAAGAATGAAAAGACTGATGATAATAGGTTGGTTCATATTTAAATTTTTCTCAACCACTTAAAAACGCTGTAAACTCTTTTTTTTTTCCTTTGCAGCGAAAAGAAAGAAAGTCAAGAGAAAAGTCCAGGTTCTGAGAAAGAAAACAAGAAAAGAATCACAGAAAAGTTTGAAAACTAAAACAAAATCTCCTAAAACTCCAAAAGCCAAAAAAAGTAATTGTCTGAATATTAAAGTTTAAAAATTTAAAAAATTTCTTCCAGCTCAAAAACCAAGCCGAAAGGAATCGGGACGCCAAAAATTGCCATTCGGCTCTCCTCGGGAAGCAATGATGAAGAAAAGACGACAGCGAATCTAAAAGTGACGATGTAAAAGAAGAAAAAGACAAATCAAAATCAATTCAAAACAGCGATGAGATTAAACAAAAAAGTTTGTTAAAATATTAAAAAATTCTTCCATTTCATTTTTGTAGCATCACCCAGCAAAACTCTTGGCCTTAAAAAAACCGATGCCGTTGATTATGACCCAAGCAAACCTAAATATCATCCAATCGATGATGCTTGCTGGAAGAAAGGAGCTAAGTATGTTTATTTTTTTACATAAAAGTTATAATTTTTTTAAGGGTTCCTTATATTGCATTGTCCAAAACTCTTGAGAAAATTGAAGAAATATCATCCCGTTTGAAAATCGTTGAAATCCTAAGCAACTATTTTCGATCAGTAATCGTTTTAAGTGATTTTGATCTTCTTCCTTCTGTCTATCTTTGTCTGAATCAACTCGCTCCAGCTTTTGAAGGCTTGGAATTAGGAATCGCAGAAACAAGTCTTATGAAAGTAAGTTTTTTTATAATTAATTATTTAAAATAATTTTTTTTTAGGCAATAGCTCAGACAACGGGCGAACAGTTGCGCAAATCAAAGCTGACGCTTCTACGCTCGGTGACCTTGGGTTGGTTGCCGAACAAAGTAAATGTTCGCAGAGAATGATGTTCACTCCCGCTCCTTTAACTGTTCAGGGGGTTTACTCTAAACTTAAGGAAATCGCTAAAATGACTGGTTCATCGTTAGTTTTTCTTTATTGTTATTAAATTTTTATCCATTCATTACAGTCTCAAGCGAAGAAAGTCGACAAAATTCAAGGCCTTTTTGTGCCTGTAAAGGACCCGAGGCGAGGTATTTGATTCGCTCGCTTGCTGGAAATTGAGGATTGGATTAGCTGAACAATCTGTTTTACAAGTAAATAAAATTTAAAAAAAAATTGCAATCTATTTTTTTAGGCTTTGGCTCTGCATGTGTCATGACTCCACCTGGTCAAGAATACCCTCCAGAAATAATAAACGCATCAAAAGGCGTTTCAACAGAAAAATTAAAAACGATGTTGGACAAAGAAGCTTTGATTTTAAAAACTACATATTGTGAATGTCCAAATTATGATAAAATAATACAAGTCCTTATCGAAGATGGGATAAAAGGTTTACCCAAAAAATGCCACCTCACTCCCGGCCTTCCTCTTAAACCAATGCTTGCCCATCCGACCAAAGGAGTACAAGAAGTTTTACAAAGATTCGAAGGATTGAAGTTCACATGTGAATGGAAATACGATGGGGAAAGAGCTCAGGTTTAAAATTCCATTAAATTTTACATTTTTTAAATTTTACTTTGCAGATACATCAATCGGAAGATGGAACTGTTTCGATTTATAGCAGAAATCAAGAAAATAATACGTCTAAGTATCCAGATATCATTTCGAGGATGAATTTGGCAAAAAAGAAACTGTGAAATCGTTTATTCTTGATACTGAAGCCGTCGCTTGGGATTTGGAAACAAAAAGAATAAGGCCATTTCAAATTTTAACTACAAGAAAGCGAAAAGTAATTTTTTTTAAAATAAAGGCTAATTAATAATATAATAATTAATTATAATATACGATAATGGGGGGGGGGGGATTTTGTTCCTGGGATTTGGCCGAAAAATTGTAGAAGATGCCTCTCCATGTGAATAAGAAATGACATAAATTTCTGATCAAAAAAACAAAACGGTTTCGAGAAAACGATATTGCCTTTTTTAAAAAATACAAGAATTGATGATCCACAAGCATCTAAAGACCACTTTGAGAATTTTTTGAAAGGCTATAGAGGGATAAGGGGGTCAAAATGGCTAAGCTCCGATTTTGCTGAAAAAATTCAGGAAGACGCCTCTATATATGACTAAAAAATGAGGAAAATTTCAGATAAAAAAATCAACGGTTTTCGTGAAAAACGCGATTTTCTCGTTTCAGAAAATAATTAATATCTCGAGAACTAATGGTCCCACAGAGCCCAGATTTTTTGCGGCTTATAGAGCTTCCAAAGACCCACCTTTGAGTATTTTTTTCAAAGTTTTCCGACCTCAATAAATGCTTGAATTTTATTTAAAAATTCCAAAACCTCGAAAAAAAAATTGTTCCTGAGGAGTTAACGTTACGAAATTAATACAATATGTTAAAAAACTATCTTTACTTGTCAGAATTTTTCAGATTTTTCGAGGTGGTAGAACAATATTTTATGAATTTTTTTCTGAATTTTTTCGCTCTACATGGTGAACCATGGGAATTAAATTATTATATAATTAATAATTATAATAAAAAAAATTAAATATTAATAATTATAATAACTTGCGTACAACTATTTTCTCAGGTTGCGTTTGGCAAATTTTTCTCTTTTTGGTAGATGTATTCAAGTCCGACGGGTGCGTCTCAATTAGGAAAGATTTTCCTACAGAAGTCATTATAATATATCCTTCGCATTCGATTTTTGGAAAGGGTCTTCCGGTCTGGAAGTTGACTATTTCTTGAAAATCTACTTAATATGTTTTTACGTTACTGAGATAGTGATATTTCGTCGCGTTAGTTCTAACACCGGACATGTCATTTTTCCAAGGTTGTCAGGAGAGCCAAAATACGGATTAATTGCTCATTGAAATCAATTCATCACCTGTTGGCTAAATCGTGAACTGCGCGTTTTCTGTTGGTGATAGGGTTAAGCTACCAACGGAATTCGATTCTCCATAAAATTTACCATCAGAAACAATGCCAAATCAAAATTGATAAAAAATGACTTATCCGGTGTTAGAACTAACGCACGATTTGTCAGAGTGATTTTTGAAATTTTTTTCTTTTTTCTTGAAATTTTTCTTTTTTTTTTTTCGGCCAAATCAGAGTAAGGGCCAAAAAGCTCCCTTTATCCCTTTTATAGCCTTTTGATTTATTTTATTTTCTGTTGCAAAGGATGCCAATGAAGCAGAAATCAAAGTTCAAGTTTGCGTTTTCATGTTTGATTTGCTTTATTTCAACGGTGAATCTTTAGTAAAAGAGCCACTTATAAAACGAAGGGCGCTGTTAAAAGAGCATTTTCAAGAAGTCGAAGGACAATGGACATTCGCGACAAGTTTGGACACGAATAAAATGGAAGAAGTTCAAGATTTTCTTGAAGTATCCGTCAAAGGTATTTTCTAACTTATAAAGAACTTAAAATAATTTAAAACATTTTAGGCAATTGTGAAGGTCTTATGGTGAAAACGTTAGAAGAAGATGCAACATATGAAATAGCAAAAAGGTCACGAAACTGGTTAAAACTTAAAAAGGATTATGTGGATGGCGTTGGCGACAGTTTAGATGTGTGGTTGTCGGCGGCTATTTAGGCAAGGGTAAAAGGACAGGTCTTTATGGAGGCTTTTTATAGCTTGCTATGACCCTGATAATGAAGAATATCAGTCGATTTGTAAAGTATGTATTCTTACGTAAATAGTTTTTTAAATATTGATTTATTATAGATTGGAACTGGTTTTACCGATGAAGATTTACAAAAGCATTCAGATTTTTTGAAAGAACATATGATTGAAAAGCCGAAATCTTACTATAGATACGACTCTTCTCATGAACCTGACCATTGGTTCGACCCCGTTCAAGTTTGGGAGATCAAATGTGCCGATCTTTCTCTTTCGCCCGTTCACAGAGCAGCAATCGGAATAGTAAATTTTTATAATTTGTCTCCTTTGTTCTAATATAATTTTAAAGGTCGACCCTGAAAAAGGTATTTCGTTGAGGTTCCCGCGATTTTTGAGGATCAGAGAGGACAAAACAGTCGAAGAAGCCACCTCCGCCCAACAGGTCGCTGACTTATACAACAATCAAGATCAAATAAAAAATCAACAGGGAGACTCGAAAAAAATCAATGAAGAAGATTTTTATTAAATTTTTTTCTTTTTTATGACATTTCTTTATTGATTTCACTTAAATTAAATTTAAAAGTACAAAAACACTTAATTTGTTTATAAAGCAATAAATAATAAAGCAATAAAATAAATAAATAATAATGCAATAAAAGGTGCGTTTGTTTTCATATCATACTAATAGCATAGTATTACCTGCTTGTCAGATTCTGGTAGATGGAATCTGCGGTTTTTTTTAAACTTCCTCAATGAAAAGTTATTGCATTACCCTACATGGCATGCTCTCTTCATTTTTGCAAGCTTGCTTCTTCTTTTTATTTGCAAAATAATCGGTTGTTTTCATACTAGGGAAATTTTCAGCCCAACAACTACAGTTGGCATCATTGAAAAGTATTTTCTCGGAGTCGGAGGTTCTACTCTCAGTTGATTTGTGCGCGGATTTTATATTTTGTTTTATTTTATAAGAAAAATAAAAATTTTATTGCATCTTTTCCAATTTTTAAAAGGAACAAAATGGCTTTATTTTGCGCACGTAAGTATTTTTAAAAATGCGTTGTGTTCAATATTTTAAGCGCGAAAGATTCGTGACTTGCGAGGTTAACCGGTCAGACCGGCGTCTTATTTGATTAATTTTTTTGCTTTTATTTATTTTGGTTTTCGTTATTTTTTTAAGTGTCAAATGAAGTACCGGAACATCCGGTGGTATCTCCGGTTTCTGGTTCCATCTTTGAGAGAAGACTCATTGAGAAATTCATCACTGATAATGGCACTGATCCCATCAACGGAAAAGAACTTTCTGCTGAGATGCTCATCGAAATCAAAAGTTTGTGTAGTAATGATGTGTGATGTAATTATTGTTTATCTACAGCGACTCCTGTGAGCAAGCCGAAGCCTCCATCTGCCACATCAATTCCGGCCATTTTGAAGACGCTTCAGGACGAATGGGATGCTGTCATGCTGCAGAGTTTTACGCAAAGGCAGCAACTTCAGACGTTAAGGCAAGAATTGAGCCATGCGCTCTATCAGCATGATGCCGCCTGTAGGGTTATAGGAAGACTTTCTAAAGAAGTTTCTGCTGCTCGAGAAGCCTTGGCGACGCTCAAACCACAAGCTGGAATCGTCCAACCATCTGCCACTATTCCACAACCTGTCAGTTTCTTAAAATTTTTGGCTTTTTTATTAAGTTTTTTTCCTTAGGCGCTTGCTGTTGAAGCAGCTGGAGTCGCCAACCAGCCACCGAACAAGCTGGCATGTCGGCCGAAGTCATTCAGAAGCTTCAAGACAAAGCGACTGTTTTGACCCAAGAAAGGAAACGAAGGGGTAGAACGTTCCTGAAGAACTTGTCACCCAAGATACAGTCCGAAACTTCAAAACTGTCGCATCTCATCCTGTAAGCCTTCA
This sequence comes from Orius insidiosus, assembly GCA_014119065.1. NCBI lineage: Eukaryota > Metazoa > Arthropoda > Insecta > Hemiptera > Anthocoridae > Orius > Orius insidiosus. Next base: position 9,590 of record JACGAQ010000395.1, on the reverse strand, counting down.
TTATTTCTTCATTATCATCTCATTATTTTATTCAGGGTCTTCACAGCGCTTCTATTCCTGGAATTTTATCGTTGGACATCCATCAAGCAGATACAAGCAAAATTTTGACTGGTGGCAACGACAGAAATGCGACCATATTCAACAAAGACACGAACAAGTCGTCGCTATTCTTAAAGGCCACACGAAAAAAGTGACAAGAGTCATTTATCATCCTGAAGAGGTATAATAAACCTAAAATATTATTTTGATTTCTAAATAAATTATAGGATATTGTGATTACCGCTTCTCCCGATACGACTATTAGAGTTTGGAACGTCCCAACTTCTCAGGCGGTGCAGTTGTTAAGAGCTCACGATTCTCCTGTAACTGGACTTTCGCTTCATCCTACGGGCGATTACGTTTTGTCGACATCCATCGATCAGCATTGGGCATTCTCGATATCCGTTCTGGAAGGCTTTTAACCAAAGTAAGCTCATAAAACTTAAATTGATCTCTTGACTTCTTTAAATCGTAGGTAACAGAAGGTAGTAATGCTACTGCATTGACTACAGCACAATTTCATCCTGACGGACTTATTTTTGGAACGGGAACTTCAGACTCTCAGGTCAAAATTTGGGATCTCAAAGAACAATCAAATGTCGCAAATTTCGCTGGTAAACCTGATTTTTTTCCTTCTCTGTTGTTAAATTTTTTCTTTTAGGTCATACTGGTCCTATAACCGCCATATCGTTCTCTGAAAACGGTTATTATCTTGCCACGGCTGCCGAAGACTCTTGTATCAAACTTTGGGATTTGAGGAAGTTGAAGAATTTCAAGACTCTTCAGCTTGACGAAGGATATGAAATTAAGGATTTGTCTTTTGACCAAAGTGGAACCTACTTGGCCGTCGCTGGAACCGACATTAGGTACTATTCTATTGTATACAGGGTGTCCGGAAACACATGGCAAGCGTCTGGGAGAGCGTTAAAAAGTGGTTTTACGAAAAAAAGTTAAATGTAAACCCCCCTTAATTTAAATCAAAGAATTTGATGGTGTAGTTTAAAATCCGCCTGGATATACAGGGTGTCCCAGACACAACCTAACTTCGTTATTTCAAATGAGAACCCCTATTTTTTATTTCAGATTCGTAATCTACGCAAAATTTCAAGTAGATTTGAGTACTCATATGACAATTTTGGACAACTTTAAAAAATGTCAAAATTTAGCGTTTTTTGCGCTAAAATCCGTTAAAATTGACCTAGGAGACTCGTTTTTTTTTTTAATTCCACTTATTTTTTCCCGAAGAATCCAACTGTCTCAAAATTGAGCATCTTCGCATTCTGCATCACGAGATTTCGTCGCTAATGGCCTTTTTTCAAGTAAGAACCCAAATTTTTAGTTCAGAAATGAAAATTAGCACTTGTTGAAAGGAATTTTTCTTTCGGACCACAAATTTTGAAAGAGCTACAGCGTCTTTTGTGTTTATGCATCAAAAATTAAAATTCCGTCAACAAATCGCTAATTTCCATTTTTGAAGTATGGAATTTGGAGTTAAACTTGAAAAAGGCCATTAGCGACGAAATCTCGTGATGCAGAATGCGAAGATGCTCAAATTTGAGACAGTTGGATTCTTCGGGAAAAAATAAGTGGAATTAAAAAAAAAAACGAGTCTCCTAGGTCAATTTTAACGGATTTTAGCGCAAAAACGCTAAATTTTGACATTTATTAAAGTTGTCCAAAATCGTCATATGAGTACTCAAATCTACTTGAAATTTTGCGTAGATTACGAATCTGAAATAAAAATAGGGGTTCTCATTTGAAATAACGAAGTTAGGTTGTGTCTGGGACACCCTGTATATCCAGGCGGATTTTAAACTACACCATCAAATTCTTTGATTTAAATTAAGGGGGGTTTACGTTTAACTTTTTTTCGTAAAACCACTTTTTAACGCTCTCCCAGACGCTTGCCATGTGTTTCCGGACACCCTGTATTCATTTCAAATTTAATTTTTTTTTTTAAAGAGTATACGTCTGTAAACAATGGCAAGAATTGAAGGTTTTTAACGACCACACAGCGATGGCGACCGGCGTTAGATTTGGACGCAACGCCCAATTTATCGCTTCGACAAGCATGGATCGAACTCTCAAACTTTACAGTGTGTAAAACTTTAATTCTGTACAAAGCAACTTTTTTCTTTTTGTAACTATCAATCTTATTTTTATTTTTAAAAAACCGTGAATTCCGATAAAAATGTTCTTTCTGTTTCCATTTCTTGTATTTATAGAGGTTATCTTGATTTAATGGTAACGTTTTGTATTTTATTTGATTAAAATTGTCTCTTTTTTTAATGTTGTAAATTTTTACACCTGGGCTTTTATTGTGTACACCTAATAAATAAAACTTGTAGGAAATTTAATTCTCTATAAATTTGCACTTAATTATTTTTTTCTAGGATGCACCATTTTCGGAAAATAATTTTTTTTAAAATAAATTTATCTTGAAAACAGTGCGTCCTACAGAAAAAATGAATAGAATAAAAATGAAAGAGAATTAAATTTCCAACAGATTTTATTTAGAGCATTTTTTCAATATCTATAATGGTTTACGATTTACAAGCCTTTAAAAATTAACCTTAATGGTTATACTTCAATAACCTTCTTACACGGAGAAGGTCAACTTTTGATGGACTTTAACGCCTAAAATGTTTAAAATTTTGAAAAAATGATCTACTAGGTGTACAAAATGAAACTCGGCTAAAATCTACAAAATTCAAATTACCCTGTGGCCGAGTTTCATTTTGTACACCTAATATAAAAGGTAATTAAGACAGAACTTTGCTAATTCAATTTAATTGAACATTAATAACGCAATAAACTAATAAACAAAAATTAATACAAATGAGGAGATAATCTCATACGCCTTTTTTTACGAGCTTCGCTTCTAGTAATTTGTGGATAATCCACTAAAGGGGAGGATTTTAGTTTTTTCGATGAACTTGCTTTTTGAATAATTTGATTTGGAATCGAATTCGTATTTTGTAAGTAATGCTGGAAGTAAAAGTCGCTGGTTCTTTTTATTGGAAAGTCTGATTCGCTCGATGATGTAAGTTCCATGAAATCGTATCTATTATAAGGAGGGGATTCTTCAAGATGCCTTTTAATTGATTCTTGCGATTCAAGTTTTTCAGTTTCTTGGATGGGTTGAAAAATCGGTTTTTCACTATTTTTTTCTGGGATTTTTTCTTCCTCATTTTCAAGGCGTATTATATCAGATACTAACGAACTACAGGATCATTTTCTAAAAGATTTGCTTGCCTAAAAAAAATTTGATAACCAATTTAATTTCTTTGTCTTTTTACTTTTGTATTTCTTGGTTGATGATCGTAATGTTTTCATCGGTTTTGTTTTTGGCAAGCCCAAAAATGTCTTCGTTCATCCTGGCTTTTTGAAGGGGGCTGTAAGTTCGGCGAAATGTCTTTCCAACCATTACATTCTCAAAAATTCCTCGATTACTCTCAAACTAAAATATCAACAATATTTTTTTTTTTTCACCCAATTTAAGTAGTATTCAAGTTATAATGCTCACATCAGGTAATTTGATCGGTTTTTTCCTTTTCTTTTTCTTTTGATCACTTTTTTTCTTCGTTTTTTCAACCTTTTTGGTTTTTTCTCCCTTCTCCTTTAGTCCAAAAATTTGATTTTAGCATTCATAAAATAAAATACTTACTTCACTCATGGATTTTGTACATCGTTAAGAAATCTTGCCATTTGATGACTTTTTCCAGCATTCTATACAAAATTAAAGATTTTTCTTAAGTAAAGAAAAGTTCATCCCGTATGTAAAAATGAAATTTTAAAAAAATACCTCTTCAGTAATATCCATGTTATAAATGAAAAAAAAATTTTTTTTTTGCTAGTGAAAAGTATAGTCTTTTATCTCAATAAAGGATTATAAAACGAATTTTCTTGAACTATTTTATTTACAATAATTTATTAGGAGAAACATAATAAAGGGGGGGGGGGGGGGGGGGAAAAAAAGCGGGGAGTGGAAAAGGAATGGGAATTTGGCCCCAGTAATACCAACAATAAACATTCCGGTTTAAGCCTGTAATTTCTTGTTAATATCAACAGTCTGCCACCTATTAAGAAATAAAAGGAATTTTTTTAAAGCATTTTTTCGAGCAAATTATCAAAAATATATGCTATGAAAACGGAGCTAGCAAAAAAATGGACGTTTCATTTTTTGGGACTAAGCTTTTTTTTTCTGCGGTTGGTAGCGGTGAAAGTGGTCTGTGGGCTAAACTCGCTCAGGTTGGTGCCACTGAGTTAAAAAGTTTGACTACTATAGTCTTGCTAAAATATTTTAACTTTTAAAGATCTCGGTAAAAATTAATTTTTCACTAACAATTTGAAATTTTATCTCTGTAGCGAGAAAGCCCAAAAGGCACCTCCGAACACAAAAAAAGGCACGGGAATTTTTAAGTTCACTCCCATTAGAATAATCTGAACTTTCCATGCGCTAATATCAGCATCCTTAAAAAAAAACTTTTGGTCAAATTTTTTAACAGTCTTTTCATATCAGGCAGTAATGAAGGTGGAGTGCAATTAATTTAAAAAGAGTGAATTTTAAACACCTATGACTATCTTTTCTTTAAATCCTTAATTTATCCTAATATAAGCTGTCTTTTGGATTAATATTATATAATAATATATATATGATTGTATTTGCAGTGCATAATATGTGGAATGGCGAGAAGGGTATAATCGTATTCATAATTACGATTGAAATCGTAATCATAATCTTATATGCAATTTTTCAATTTCATCGTATTTTTTAAAAAATCGTAATTTAAAAAAATCGTAAATCATATTTTTAAAACGATTTTTTCAAAAAATCACAGAAAATAATCATATTTTTATCGAAAAATTACACATTTTCTTCCCATTTTTCGAGGAAATAATATTATACTTCTTTTTAAAATTTTCAAAGATGAACACATTTTTTTGAAAAATCTTAAGAAAAATTATGTTTTTCTCAAAAAATTAATTATTTTTTTGAAAAAAAAAAAAAATCGTTATAATAAAAAATATAATTTTTTGATAGAATTAGAAAAAAGTAACGTTTTTTTTTTCTTCTGTTTTTAATGGATTTTTTTTTTTGGATGACCATCATCCTAAAACAGGAGAAAAAAGGATTAAAAACAACCAAGAAAAAATAAACTTTTTTTTTGGAAAATCATAAAATATGATTACGATTATAATTGTAATAGTAATCGTATGATCAAAATATTATGATTACGATCGTGCCCTACTCTGGTGGAATGCAGTAACTGTGCCTCAAATCCCAAATAAATATTTAAAAACTTATGTTTAATGGAATCTCTACGTCAGACTTCTTCTTTTCAGGGATGATCAGTGCTTAAGGACGCCTTTCCTAAGGGACCATCCAAAGGGCCCCCATAAAAACTTACAAAACCAGCACTGAACGAGTATTTTTTTTAGTATACAAGTCAATTTCGAAAGAATTCATTTTTTTTAAGACCTCAACCTCTTACAAAAACAAAAATTATTTTAGGAGTTAATAATTATTATATTGTTCTCATTATAATTTATATCCAATTTGATGACTAGAAGAGGGTTAAATATGAATATATTCATAAATTCTCCGATTTACAATAATAGGTACACCCAACATTTGGAGTCTGAAAATAAATGAATCCTTACGTCCAATTTAACAATTTAGGGGAGGGAAATTCAGGTACATAATAATTTGCTAAAATAATTTTTGTTTCAAGAAAAAAAAAGGTAAAAGTTTCTTTGAGCAAAAAAGAATTGGTTACCTACTCAAAGATGGTGTGCTAACTTGTGTTTGGACTCTGCCGTGTATTTTTGGTGCTCAAATCAAATTTAAAAAACCGAAACTTCTAAGTTTGAAATTTTAAAATGTGACAATTTTCTTACCAACAAAAAAAACTATTAAATAAATTTTCACACTATATACAGATTAAAAAGCAGTCTTTTTGATTTTTTTCTGATTTTTTAAAAAAACCTTTGGCAAGAGACCTTGAACACATTTTTTCATGAAGGAACCCCTTAACTGTAAAACTTATCACAGGCTACGAAATTTGGTGGCGTTGTTGCCTTTAACTTACAGCCGAAGGGAAAAAATTTAAAAAAATCAAACCTTTTTAAAACTGATACAACTGCTTATTTTGATTCCACTTCTATAACCTATGAATTTTTTAATGAACACATAAATGCAATTTTGCATATTTACACGACAACGAACACCAACAACATATTCAGTTCATAACCTCCGATTATTTATAATTTCTTTTATATATAATATTTTAACAAATATTTTTTATAATAAACTTATCACCGACTTAACCAACAGTAAAAATGTGTAACTGTGCTGGAAAAAAAATCACCAGTGCATCTATATTTTATAAGAAACTTTTTTTTTCATCATGGATATGTTATGAGTTTTACTATTCAAGGCAAATTGAGTTTTTGAATGTTTTAATGCGCCGTGGTGGCCACGAGTGTTAAGACGTTACATGGGTCAACACCACAGACGCGAGTATACAGGGTGTCCGATTTAGAGTGGACCGGCAACTTAACAGCAATTCATTTAGTCTTAGAAAAAAAAAAAGTTAACTCTGAACCCCCATATTTTTGGATAAGAAATCGACTCTATTTGGTAGATTTTTATTTTGGTGTACAGGGTGTCCCAGAGCGACATCAACTTCGTTATTTTAAATGAGAACCCCTATTTTTTAATTCAGATTTGTAATCTACGCAAAATTTCCAGTTAATTTGACTATTCATATGACCTCTTAAACAACTAAAAAATGCCAAATTAGGCGTTTTTTTGGTCTAAAATCCATTTTTAGACATTTTTTAAAGTTGTCCAGAGGTATATGATAGTCAAATCAACTTGAAATTTTGCGTAGATTACGAATCCGAAATAAAAAATAGGGGTTCTCATTTAAAATAGCGAAGTTCTGGGACACCCTGTAAACCAAAATCAAAACTCTTTAATTGCAATCAATTCTTCGTCAAAAACAAGGGACCCCCTTACAGTTAACTTTTTTTTCTAGGACTAAATGCTTTGCTGTAAAACTGCTGGCCCACTCTAGTTGGGACGCTCTGTATAACTCTATTTGAAAACCCAGATAAAAAAATGAAATAAAATGAAAAGTTTTCAATGTATCCATGCTTTCGAAATGTAAAATTTATTTATTAAAAAATAAAATTAAAAAAAAAAAAACTTTTTGATGAGATTCTTGTCAACACAACCTCTAACAACCTTTAATAACATACTTATCTAATAAAATTTGAGAAGGTACATAAGTAATAGCCTATAGAGGCGATAATAGTGACTAAAATAAAAAATAAAACAGTCATAAAGTTAAATAAGCAGACGACGTCCCTAATCCGGAATTCCGATTCCTAAGCCCGAATTTTACAATTATTCCATCTGGGACCTTCTTTTGAAAGCTAGGAAAATGAGGAGTAAAATGTAAAGGGGGAAAGGAAATGGAATTTTTAATAATCGTACTCATACGAGCCAGACGTTGACGTCGTGTATGTATTGTCATTGAGCGATTAGGTCGCTTAAAGAGCGCTCCACTTGTATTGTCGATCTTTCTAATCTGAACTTCTCGTGTAAAAGCGACTGCGCCCTTTGTAAAACGTCTTCTTTATCAGCGAAACCTCCTAAAGAAAAATTAAATTGATTAGTTTTAACGTCAAAAACATACCGACGGCAAGATGAGCTGTAGCGATATATTTGGCAGGGCTTAAAGCCCATACGTGAAGAGAATGAACGTCCTGAACGCCTTCTAATCTCGACAGCGCTGTATGCAACTGTATAATCCATTCTGGCGGGAAACTTTCAAGAAGGACCCATATACTTTCTCGAAGTACCGGAATTGTCGAACACATTACCAAAATACAACACAAAAACGTACACATCGGATCAACTATTTTGGCAGTCGGCTAAACAAAAAACAATTATATTTTTTGAAATAAATAATTATTCTTACATAAATTTAATGACTAGAGCTGAAATGAAGACGCCAGTACTTTGAATGAGGTCGCCGATTACATGAACAACTGCAGCTTTAACATTGATGTTGTCCTCATTTGATGCTCCTCCATGATGATGGTTATGCCCATGGCCGGTATGAAGAATACAGCCCATTCTTCAAACAAAGACAAAATTAAAGATTAAATACAGGGTGTCCCAACTAGAGTAGACCAGCAACTTTTCGGCAAAACATTTAGACCAGTAATTCTCAATGGGGGCGGTGGGAAGTCACTGGGGGCGTTAGTGTTGGTCCTTTTTAAATTTAATTTTTATTAATACGATAAATAATTTTGTTAAAAAAAAAGGTCTACCTATAACAACGAGGGTACGTTTTAGGTGTTAAAGTCCATCAAAAGTTGACCTTCTCCGTGTAAGAAGGTTATTGAAGTATAACCATTAAGAAGGTTAATTTTTAAAGGCTTGTAAATCGTAAACCGTTACAGATATTGAAAAAATGCACTAAATAAAATCTGTTGGAAATTTAATTCTCTTTCATTTTATTCTATTCATTTTTTCTCTAGGACGCACTGTTTTCTAGACAAATTTATTTAAAAAAAAAAAAAATTATTTTCCGAAAATGGTGCATCCTAGATAAAAATATTTAAGTGCAAATTTATAGAGAAATTAAATTTCCTACAATTTTTATTTATTAGGTGTACAAATGAACTCAGCCACAGGGTAAATTTGAATTTTGTAGATTTTAGCCGAGTTTCATTTTGTACACCTAATATCTACGGCTAATGCTTTGCTGTTAAGCTGCAGGTTAGTTGGACACCCTGTACTTACATGATGTTTATAGCAATCCCAATGGCGGCTACGATAAGCATGGCACATGGATCAAAGTCCGTTTTAAACAATCTTTCTACAGCAAGGTAGACAAATATTCCGGTGAGTATCCAGATGACAGAAATAGAAGTAATGCGCCGAGAACCTCTAAAAAGACATCATAGGTATTATTTATTTGTCGCTTTTACCCGCTCGTGATAACCGTATGTGAATCGATTGGTAGGCGGCTGACCGGAAATCCAAACTGCGAATAAACCAACTAAAATCCGACGCAATCTGACAGCAATGGGCAGCATCTGTCATAACAGCAAGACTACCAGCGATATATCCTCCGACAAGCTCACCACCTTTAGAAATAACTTTTTTTCAAATAGATATTCAATAAAAAAGGCCTTTTCAGACTTTCAAAATAAGATTTTATATTGTTTTCAAGTTGTTTTTTCAGCAAGTTCTTATTTTCATGCAAAAGTTGATGTTTTAGACTTTTAGGACAACGATATCGTCGGCCAAGTTTTTTTGAGGTCCTGGAGAGGAGCTGTCTGAATTTTTACAGATTTTTTGTGGTCAAAAAATTGTGTTTTTGGCGATTTTGAGGGTCACCCACCACTGGGAAAAAAAAAAAAAAAAAAAAAAAAAAAAAAAAAAAAAAAAAAAAAAAAAAAAAAAAAAAAAAAAAAAAAATTTACCCTGTACAAGTTACTTTTCGCACACAAAAATTCGTGGAAGTTAC